>BDMB01000262.1:30178-50057 GCA_016859785.1 Macrotyloma uniflorum
GATTTCGACCGAACCAGAATCTTCCGAGCGCACAAGATTTGAGTCCCGACCGCAACCAAAATGGATTACGACCAAACCATAATTTTTCGACCGCACCAGAAATGAGAAGCGACCGCACCAAATATGAAATCTGACCGCACTAGAACTTTCGGTCGCACCAGAAATGATCCCGACCGAACCAGAATCTTGAGACCACACTAGTTTTCACTCCTAACCGCACCAAAAGCGGATTTCAAGCGAACCAAAATATTTCTACCGGAGCAAGACTTTTCGACCCGACCTAAATTTTTTGAACGCACAAAATTTTTTCGACCGAACCAAAACTTTTAGATTGCACTAGAAATGAGTTATGACTGCAACAGAATATTCTGATCGCACCAGAAATGAATTCTGACCGGACCAGAATCTCACGACATCACCACATTTGACTCCCATCCGAACCACAAATGGATTACGACCGAATCGTAATTTGTGGGCCGCACCAGAAAAAAGATCCGACCGCACCAGATATGAAATCTGACCGCACTAGAATTTTCCGGTCGTTTTTCTGGACCGCACAACAAATGAGTTTTGACCGCACAAGAATATTCTGCTCGCACATGATATGAATTTTGACAGGATCAGAATCTCCCGACCGCACTAGATTTGACTCCTGACCATACCAGAATTTGATTTCGACCGAACCAGAATCTTCCGACCGCACCAGATTTGACTTTTGATCGCACCACAAACGGATTTCGACAGAACCATAATTTTTCGACCGCACCAGATATGAAATCTAACCGCACCAAAAATTTCCTGTCGCACCAAAAATGAGTCCCGACTGAACCAGAATCTTAAGACCACACTAGTTTTGACTATCGACCGCACCAAAAGTGGATTTCGACCGAACGAAAATTTTTCGACCGGACCAAGACTTCTTGACCCGGCCAAAATTTTTCGTCCGCACCAAAAGCGGATTTCAACCGAACCAAAATTTATTCGACCGGACCATAAACATTGAGAGCGCACTCGAAATGAATTTTGATGAGATAAGAATCTCCCGACCGCACCAGATTTGACTCCCGACCATACCAGAATTTGATTTCGACCGAACCAGAATCTTCCGACCGCACCAGATTTGACATCTGATCGCACCACAAATGGATTACGACCGAACCATAATTTTTCGACCGCACCAGATATCAAATCTGACCGCACCTGAAATATCTGGTCGCAACATAAATGAGTCCCGACCGAACAAGAATCTTTAGACCACACTAGTTTTGACTCTTGGCCGCACCAAAAGCGGATTTCGACCGGCCCAAAACTTTTTGACTGGACTATAATTTTCGACTCGGCCGAAATGTTTCGATCGCACCGACATTTTTCGACCGAACCAAAACTTTTCGAGCGCACTAGAAATGAGTTCTGACCGCACCAGAATATTTCGATCGCACCAGAAATGAATTTCGACCGGACCAGAATCTACCGACCGCACCACATTTGACTCCCGACCGCACCACATTTGACTCCCAACTGCACCACAAATGGATTACGACCGAACCATAATTTTTCGACCGCACCAGAAATGAGATCCGACCGTACCAGATATGAAATCTGACCGCACAAGATATTTCCGGTCGCGACATAAATGAGTCCCGACTGAACAAGAAATAAGTTCTAACGACACCAAAATAATCCGATTGCACCAGAAATGAATTCTTACCGGACCAGAATCTCCCGACTACACTAGAATTTGATTTCGACCGCACAAGAATCTTCCGACCGCACCAGATTTGACTCTTGACCGCATCGCAATTGGATTACGACTAAAGGCATAATTTTTCGACCGCACCAGAAATGAGAACGGACCGCACCAGATATGAAATATGACCGCTCCAGAATTTTCCGATCCCACCAGAAATGAGTCCCGATTGAACCAGAATCTTAAGACCACACTAGTTTTGACTCCCGACCGCACCAAAAGCGGATTTCAACCGAACCAAAATTTTTCGACCGGACCATAATTTTTCGACTGGACCGAGACCTTTCGACCTGGTCCAAATTTTTTGACTGAACCAAAACTTTTCGAGCGCACGAGATATGAGTTATGACCGCACCAGAATATTCCGATCACACCAGAAATGAATTTCGACCGGACCAGAATCTCCCGACCGCACCCCATTTGACTCCCGACCGCACCAGAATTTGATTTCGACCGAACCAGAATCTTCCGAGCGCACAAGATTTGAGTCCCGACCGCACCCAAAATGGATTACGACCAAACCATAATTTTTCGACCGCACCAAATATGAAATCTGACCGCAGTAGAACTTTCGGTCGCACCAGAAATGATCCCGACCGAACCAGAATCTTGAGACCACACTAGTTTTCACTCCTAACCGCACCAAAAGCGGATTTCAAGCGAACCAAAATTTTTCTACCGGACCAAGACTTTTCGACCCGACCTAAATTTTTTGAACGCACAAAAATTTTTCGACCGAACCAAAACTTTTAGATTGCACTAGAAATGAGTTCTAACTGCAACAGAATATTCTGATCGCACCAGAAATGAATTCTGACCGGACCAGAATCTCACGACATCACCACATTTGACTCCCATCCGAACCACAAATGGATTACGACCGAATCGTAATTTGTGGACCGCACCAGAAATAAGATCCGACCGCACCAGATATGAAATCTGACCGCACTAGAATTTTCCGGTCGTGTTTCTGGACCGCACAACAAATGAGTTTTGACCGCACAAGAATATTCTTCTCGCACATGAAATGAATTTTGACAGGATCAGAATCTCCCGACCGCACTAGATTTGACTCCTGACCATACCAGAATTTGATTTCGACCGAACCAGAATCTTTCGACCGCACCAGATTTGACTTTTGATCGCACCACAAATGGATTACGACAGAACCATAATTTTTCGACCGCACCAGATATGAAATCTAATCGCACCAAAAATTTCCTGTCGCACCAAAAATGAGTCCCGACTGAACCCAAATCTTAAGACCACACTAGTTTTGACTATCGACGGCACCAAAAGTGGATTTCGACCGAACGAAAATTTTTCGACCGGACCAAGACTTCTTGACCCGGCCAAAATTTTTCGTCCGCACCAAGAGCGGATTTCAACCGAACCAAAATTTATTCGACCGGACCATAATTTTTTGACCAAATCGAGACTTTTCGACCCTGCCAAAAATTTCGACCGAACCAAAACATTGAGAGCGCACTAGAAATGAGTTCTGACCGCACCAGAATATTTTGCTCGCACCAGAAATGAATTTTGATGAGATAAGAATCTCCCGACCGCACCAGATTTGACTCTCGACCATACCAGAATTTGATTTCGACCGAACCAGAATCTTCCGACCGCACCAGATTTGACATCTGATCGCACCACAAATGGATTACGACCGAACCATAATTTTTCGACCGCACCAGAAACGAGATCCGACCGCACCAGATATGAAATCTGACCGCACCAGAATATCCGGTCGCAACATAAATGAGTCCCGACCGAACAAGAATCTTTAGACCACACTAGTTTTGACTCTTGACCGCACCAAAAGCGGATTTCGACCGGCCCAAAACTTTTCGACTGGACTATAATTTTCGACTCGGCCGAAATGTTTCGACCGCACCGACATTTTTCAACCGAACCAAAACTTTTCGAGCGCACTANACTCCCGACCGCACCAGATTTGACTCCCAACCGCACCACAAATGGATTACGACCGAACCATAATTTTTCGACCGCACCAGAAATGAGATCCGACCGCACCAGATATGAAATCTGACCGCACAAGAAATTTCCGGTCGCGACATAAATGAGTCCCGACCGAACAAGAAATAAGTTCTGACGACACCAAAATAATCCGATTGCACTAGAAATGAATTCTTACCGGACCAGAATCTCCCGACTACACTAGAATTTGATTTCGACCGAACAAGAATCTTCCGACCGCACCAGATTTGACTCTTGACCGCATCGCAATTGGATTACGACTAAAGGCATAATTTTTAGACCGCACCAGAAATGAGAACGGACCGCACCAGATATGAAATATGACCGCACCAGAATTTTCCGATCCCACCAGAAATGAGTCCCGATTGAACCAGAATCTTAAGAACACACTAGTTTTGACTCCCGACCGCACCAAAAGCGGATTTCAACCGAACCAAAATTTTTCGACCGGACCATAATTTTTCGACTGGACCGAGTCTTTTCGGCCCGGTCCAAATTTTTCGACCGAACCAAAACTTTTCGAGCGCACGAGATATGAGTTCTGACCGCACCAGAATATTTCGATCGCACCAGAAATGAATTTCGACCGGACCATAATCTCCCGACTGCACCCCATTTGACTCCCGACCGCACCAGAATTTGATTTCGACCGAACCAGAATCTTCCGAGCGCACAAGATTTGAGTCCCGACCGCACCTAAAATGGATTACGACCAAACCATAATTTTTCGACCGCACTAGAAATGAGAAGCGACCGCACCAAATATGAAATCTGACCGCACTAGAACTTTCGGTCGCACCAGAAATGATTCTGACCGAACCAGAATCTTGAGACCACACTAATATTCACTCCTAACCGCACCAAAAGCGGATTTCAAGCGAACCAAAATTTTTCTACCGAACCAAGACTTTTCGACCCGACCTAAATTTTTTGAACGCACCAAAATTTTTCGACCGAACCAAAACTTTTAGACCGCAATAGAAATGAGTTCTGACTGCACCAGAATATTCTGATCGCACCAAAAATGAATTCTGACCGGACCAGAATCTCACGACATCACCACATTTGACTCCCATCCGAACCACAAATGGATTACGACCGAATCGTAATTTGTCGACCGCACCAGAAATGAGATCCGACTGCACCAGATATGAAATTTGACCGCACTAGAATTTTCCGGTCGGACCAGAAATATCTCTGGACCGCACAACAAATGAGTTTTGACCGCACAAGAATATTCTGCTCGCACCAGAAATGAATTTTTTCAGGATCAGAATTTCGCGACCGCACCAGATTTGACTCTCGACCATACCAGAATTTGATTTCGACCGAACCAGAATCTTCCGACCGCACCAGATTTGACTTCTGATCGCACCACAAATGGATTACGACAGAACCATAATTTTTCGACCGCACCAGAAATGAGATCTGACCGCACCAGATATGAAATCTGACCACACCAAAAATTTCCTGTCGCACCAAAAATGAGTCCCGACTGAACCAGAATCTTAAGACCACACTAGTTTTGACTCTCGACCGCACCAAAAGTGGATTTCGACCGAACCAAAATTTTTCGACCGGACCAAGACTTCTTGACCCGGTCAAAATTTTTCGTCCGCACCAAAAGCGGATTTCAACCGAACCAAAATTTATTCGACCGGACCATAAGTTTTTGACCAAACCGAGACTTTTCGACCCTGCCAAAAATTTTTCTCCGAGCCAAAACATTGAGAGCGCACTAGAAATGAGTTCTGATCGCACCAGAATATTCTGCTCGCACCAGAAATGAATTTTGACGAGATAAGAATCTCCCGACCGCACCAGATTTGACTCCTGACCATACCATAATTTGATTTCGATCGAACCAGAATCTTCCGACCGCACCAGATTTGACATCTGATCGCACCACAAATGGATTATGACCGAACCATAATTTTTCCACCGCACCAGAAACGAGATCCGACCGCACCAGATATGAAATCTGACCGCACCAGAAATTTCCGGTCGCAACATAAATGAGTCCCGACCGAACAAGAATCTTTAGCTGACACTAGTTTTGACTCTTGACCGCACCAAAAGCGGATTTCGACCGGGCCAAAACTTTTCGACTGGACTATAATTTTCGTCTCGGCCGAAATGTTTCGACCGCACCGAAATTTTTCGACCGAACCAAAACTTTTCGAGCGCACTAGAAATGAGTTCTGACCGCACCAGAATATTTCGATTGCACCAGGAATGAATTTCGACCGGACCAGAATCTCCCGACAGGACCACATTTGACTCCTGACCGCACCAGAATTTGATTTCGACCGAACCAGAATCTTCTGACCGCACCAGATTTGACTCCCAACCGCACCACAAATGGATTACGACCGAACCATAATTTTTCGACCGCACCATAAATGTGATCCGACCGCACCAGATATGAAATCTGACCACACTAGAAATTTCCGGTCGCAACATAAATGAGTCCCGACCAAACAATAAATAAGTTCTGACGACACCAAAATAATCCGATCGCACCAAAAATGAATTCTTACCGGACCAGAATCTCCCGACTACACTAGAATTTGATTTCGACCGAACAAGAATCTTCCGACCGCACCAGATTTGGCTCTTGACCGCACCGCAATTGGATTACGAGTAAAGCATAATTTTTCGACCGCACCAGAAATGAGATCCGACCGCACCAGATATGAAAAATGACCGCACCAGAATTTTCTGATCCCACCAGAAATGAGTCCCGATTGAACCAGAATCTTAAGACCACACTAGTTTTGACTCCCGACCGCACCAAAAGCGGATTTCAACCGGACCATAATTTTTTGACTGGACCGAGACTTTTCGACCCTGCCGAAAATTTTCGACCGAACCAAAACATTGAGAGCGCACTAGAAATGAGTTCTGACCGCACCAGAATATTCTGCTCGACCCAGAAATGAATTCCGACAGGATCAGAATCTCCCGACTGCACCACATTTGACTCCCGACCGCTCCAGAATTTGATTTCGACCGAAGCAGAATCTTCCGACCGCACCAGATTTGACTCCTGACCGCACCACAAATGGATTACGACCGAACCATAATTTTTTGACCGCACCAGAAATGAGATCCGACCGCACCAGATATAAAATCTGACCGCACCAGAAATTTCCGGTCACAACATAAATGAGTCCCGACCGAACAAGAATCTTTAGACCACACTAGTTTTGACTCCCGACCGCACCAAAAGCGGATTTTGACCAGCCCAAAACTTTTCGACTTGACTATAATTTTCGACTCGGCCGAAATTTTTCGACCGCACCGAAATTTTTCACTTGAACCAAAACTTTACGAGCGCACTAGAAATGAGTTCTGACCACACGAGAAATGACTTTCGACCGGACCAGAATCTCCCGACCGCACCAGAATTTGATTTTGACCAAACCAGAATCTTCCGACCGCACCAGATTTGACTCCCAACCGCACCACAAATGGATTACGACCGAACCCTAATTTTTCGACAGCACCAGAAATGAGATCCGACCGCACCAGATATGAAATCTGACCGCACCAAAAATTTTCGGTCGCAACATAAATGAGTCCCGACCGAACAAGAAATAAGTTCAGACGACACCAAAATAATCCGATCGCACCAGAAATGAATTCTTACCGGACCAGAATCTCTTGACTACACTACAATTTGATTTCGACCGAACAAGAATCTTCCGACCGCACCAGATTTGACTCTTGACCTAACCGCAATTGGATTACGAGTAAAGCATAATTTTTCGACCGCACATGAAATGAGATCCGACCGCACCAGATATGAAAAATGACCGCACCAGAATTTTCCGATCCCACCAGAAATGAGTCCCGATTGAACCAGAATCTTAAGACCACACTAGTTTTGACTCCCGACCGCACCAAAAGCGGATTTCAACCGAACCAAAATTTTTCGACCGGACCATAATTTTTCGACTGGCCCGAGACTTTTCGACCCGGTCCAAATTTTTCGACCGAACCAAAACTTTTCGAGCGCACGAGATATGAGTTCTGACCGCACCAGAATATTCCGACCGCACCAGATATGAAATCTGACCGCACTAGAAATATCCGGTCGATACATAAATGAGTCCCGACCGAACCAGAAATAAGTTCTGACGACACCAAAATAATCTGGTCGCACCATAAATGAATTCATACCGGACCAGAAACTCCCGACTACACTAGAATTTGATTTCGACCGAACAAGAATCTTCCGACCGCACCAAATTTGACTCTTGACCGCACCGCATTTGGATTACGACTAAAGCATAATTTTTCGACCGCACCAGAAATGAGATCCGACCGCACCATATATGAAATATGACCGCACCAGAATATTCCGATCGCACCAGAAATGAATTTCGACCGGACCAGAATCTCCCGACCGCACCCCATTTGACTCCCTACAGCACCAGAATTTGATTTCGACCGAACCAGAATCTTCCGAGCGAACAAGATTTGAGTCCCGACCGCACCCGAAACGGATTACGACCAAACCAAAATTTTTTGACCGCACCAGAAATGAGAAGCGACCGCAACAAATATGAAATCTGACCGCACTAGAACTTTCGGTCGCACCAGAAATGAGTCCCGACCGAACTAGAATCTTGAGACCACACTAGTTTTCACTC
The DNA here is from genome assembly GCA_016859785.1 of Macrotyloma uniflorum. Classification (NCBI taxonomy): domain Eukaryota; kingdom Viridiplantae; phylum Streptophyta; class Magnoliopsida; order Fabales; family Fabaceae; genus Macrotyloma; species Macrotyloma uniflorum. The sequence continues at coordinate 38,588 of BDMB01000262.1, forward strand.
CTAACCGCACCAAAAGCGGATTTCAAGCGAACCAAAATTTTTCTACCGTACAAGACTTTTCGACCCGGCCTAAATTTTTTGAATGCACTAAAATTTTTCGACCGAACCAAAACTTTTAGACCGCACTAGAAATGAGTTCTGACTGCACCAGAATATTCTAATCGCACCAAAAATGAATTCTGACCAGACCAGAATCTCACGACATCACCACATTTGACTCCCATCCGAACCACAAATGGATTACGACAGAATCGTAATTTGTCGACCGCACCAGAAATGAGATCCGACCGCACCAGATATGAAATCTGACCGCAATAGAATTTTTCGGTCGTACCAGAAATATGTTTGGACCGCACAAGAAATGAGTTTTGACCGCACAAGAATATACTGCTCGCACCAGAATTGAATTTTGATAGGATCAGAATCTACCGACCGCACCAGATTTGACTCCCGACCATACCAGAATTTGATTTCCACCGAACCAGAATCTTCCGACCGCACCAGATTTGACTTCCGACCGGCACAAAACTTTTCGACTCGACAATAATTTTCGACTCGGCCGAAATGTTTCGACTGCACCGAAATTTTTGGACCGAACCAAAACTTTTCGAGCGCACTAGAAATGATTTCTGACCGCACCAGAATATTTCGATCGCACCAGAAATGAATTTCGACCGGTCCAGAATCTCCTGACCGCACCACATTTGACTCCCGACCGCACAAGAATTTGATTTCGACCGCACCAGAATCTTCCGACCGCACCACAAATGGATTACAACCGAACCATAATTTTTCGACCGCACCAGAAATGAGATCCGACCGCACCAGATATGAAATCTGACCGCACCAGATATGAAATCTGACCGCACCAGATATGAAATCTGACAGCACCATAAATTTCTGGTCGGAACATAAATGAGTCCTGACCGAACAAGAAATAAGTTCTGACGACACCAAAATAATCCGATCGCACTAGAAATGAATTCTTACCGGACCAGAATCTTTCGACTACACTAGAATTTGATTTCGATCGAACAAGAATCTTCCGACCGCACTAGATTTGACTCTTGACCGCACCGTAATTGGATTACGACTAAAGCATAATTTTTTGACCGCACTAGAAATGATATCCGACCGCACCAGATATGAAATATGACCGCACCAGAATATTCCGATCCCACCAGAAATGAGTCCCGATTGAACCAGAATCTTAAGACCACACTAGTTTTGACTCCCGACCGCACCAAAAGCGGATTTCAACCGAACCAAATTTTTCGACTGGAGCATAATTTTTCGACTGGACCGAGACTTTTCCACCCGGTCCAAATTTTTCGACCGAACCAAAACTTTTCGAGCGCACGAGATATGAGTTCTGACCACACCAGAATATTTCGATCGCACCAGAAATGAATTATACCGGACCAGAATCTCCCGACCGCACCCCATTTGACTCCCGACCGCACTAGAATTTGATTTCGACCGAACCAGAATCTTCTGAGCACACCAGATTTGAGTCCCGACCGCACCCAAAATGGATTACGACCAAACCATAATTTTTCGACCGCACTAGAAATGAGAAGCGACCGCACCAAATATGAAATTTGACCACACTAGAACTTTCGGTCGCACTAGAAATGAGTCCCGACCGAACCAGAATCTTGAGACCACACTAGTTTTCACTCCTAACTGCACCAAAAGCGGATTTCAAGCGAACCAAAATTTTTCTACCGGACAAAGACTTTTCGACCCGGCCTAAATTTTTTGAACGCACCAAAATTTTTCGACCGAACCAAAACTAGTAGAACGCTCTAGAAATGAGTTATGACTGCACCAGAATATTCTGATCGCACCAAAAATGAATTCTGACCGGACTAGAATCTCACGACATAACCACATTTGACTCCCATCCAAACCACAAATGGATTACGACCGAATCGTAATTTGTCGATCGCATTAGAAATGAGATCCGACCGCACCAGATATGAAATCTGACCGCAATAGAATTTTTCGGTCGTACCAGAAATATGTTTCGACCGCACAAGAAATGAGTTTTGACCGCACAAGAATATTCTGCTCGCACCAAAATTGAATTATGATAGGATCAGAATCTCCCGACCGCACCAGATTTGACTCCCGACCATACCAGAATTTGATTTCAACCGAACCAGAATCTTCCGACCGCACCAGATTTGACTTCTGATCGCACCACAAATGGATTATGACCGAACCATAATTTTTCGACCGCACCAAAAATTTCCTGTCGCACCAAAAATGAGTCCCGACCGAACCAGAATCTTGAGACCACACTTGTTTTGAGTCTCGACCGCACCAAAAGTGGATTTCGACCGAACCAAAATTTTTCGACCGGACCAAGACTTCTTGACCTGGCCAAAATATTTCGTCCGCACCAAAAGAGGATTTCAACCGAACGAAAATTTATTTGACCAGACCATAAATTTTTGACCAGACCGAGACTTTTCGACCCTGCCAAAAATTTTCAACCGAACCAAAACAATGAGAGCGTACTAGAAATGAGTTCTGACCGCACCAGAATATTCTGCTCGAACCATAAATGAATTCCGACAGGATCAGAATCTCCCGACTGCACCACATTTGACTCTTGACCGCACCAGAATTTGATTTCGACCGAACCAGAATCTTCCGACCACACCAGATTTGACTCCTCACCGCATGACAAATGGATTACGACCGAACCATCATTTTTCGACCGCACCAGAAATGAGATCCGATCGCACCAGATATGAAATCCGACCGCACCAGAAATTTCCGGTCGCAACTTAAAGGAGTCCCGACCGAACAAGAATCTTTAGACCACACTAGTTTTGACTCCCGACCGCACCAAAAGCGGATTTCGAGCAGTACAAAACTTTTCGACTGGACTATAATTTTCGACTCAGCCGAAATGTTTCGACCGCACCGAAATTTTTTGACCCAACAAAAACTTTTCGAGCGCACTAGAAATGAGTTCTGACAGCACCATAATATTTCGATCGCACCAGAAATGAATTTCGACCGGACCAGAATCTCCCGACCGCACCACATTTGATTCCCGACCGCACCAGAATTTGATTTCGACCTAACCAGAATCTTCCGACCGCACCAGATTTGACTCCCAACCGCACCACAAATGGATTACGACCGAACCATAATTTTTCGACCGCACCAGAAATGAGATCCGACCGCACCAGATATGAAATCTGACCGCACCAGATATGAAATCTGACCGCACCTGAAATTTCCGGTCGCAACATAAATGAGTCCTGACCTAACAAGAAATAAGTTCTGACAACACCAAAATAATCCGATCGCACTAGAAATGAATTCTTACCGGACCAGAATCTTTCGACTACACTAGAATTTGATTTCGACCGAACATGAATCTTCCGACCGCACTAGATTTGACTCTTGACCGCACCGCAATTGGATTACGACTAAAGCATAATTTTTTGACCGCACTAGAAATGATATCCGACCGCACCAGATATGAAATATGACCGCATCAGAATATTCCGATCGCACCAGAAATGAGTCCCGATTGAACCAGAATCTTAAGACCACACTAGTTTTTACTCCCGACCGCACCAAAAGCGGATTTCAACCGAACCAAATTTTTCGACCGGAGCATAATTTTTCGACTGGACCAAGACTTTTCGACCCGGTCCAAATTTTTCGACCGAACCAAAACTTTTCGAGCGTACGAGATATGAGTTCTGACCACACCAGAATATTTCGATCGCACCAGAAATGAATTTCGACCGCACCAGAATCTCCCGACCGCACCCCATTTGACTCCCGACCGCACCAGAATTTGATTTCAACCGAACCAGAATCTTCCGACTGCACCAGATTTGAGTCCCGACCGCACCCAAAATGGATTACGACCAAACCATAATTTTTCGACCGCACCAGAAATGAGAAGCGACCGCACCAAATATGAAATCTGATCGCACTAGAACTTTCACTTGCACTAGAAGTGAGCCCGACCGAACCAGAATCTTGAGACCACCTAGTTGTCACTCCAAACCGCACCAAAAGCTAATTTCAAGCGAACCAAAATTTTTCTACCAGACAAAGGCCTTTCGACCCGGCCTAAATTTTTTGAATGCACCAAAATTTTTCGACCGAACCAAAACTTTTAGACCGCACTAGAAATGAGTTCTGACTGCACCAGAATATTCTGATCGCACCAAAAATGAATTCTGACCGGACCAGAATCTCACGACATCACCACATTTGACTCCCATCCAAACCACAAATGGATTACGACCGAATCGTAATTTGTCGACCGCACCAGAAATGAGATCCGACCGCACCAGATATGAAATCTGACCGCAATAGAATTTTCCGATCGTACCAGAAATATGTCTTTGACCGCACAAGGATATTCTGCTCGCACCAGAAATGAATTTTGACAGGATCAGAATCTCCCAACCGCACTAGATTTGACTCCCGACCATACCAGAATTTGATTTCGACCGAACCGAATCTTCCGACCGCACCAGATTTGACTTCTGATCGCACCACAAATGGATTACGACCGAACCATAATCTTTCGATCGCACCAAAAATTTCTTGTCGCACCAAAAATGAGTCCCGACCGAACCAGAATCTTAAGACCACACTAGTTTTGACTCTCGACCGCACCAAAAGTGGATTTCGACCGAACCAAAATTTTTCGACCGGACCAAAACTTCTTGACCTGGCCAAAATTTTTCGAACGCACCAAAAGCGGATTTCAACTCAACCAAAATTTATTCAACCGGACCATAATTTTTTGACCAGACCGAGACTTTTCGTCCCTGCGAAAAATTTTCTACCGAACCAAAACAATGAGAGCGCACTAAAAATGAGTTTTGACCGCACCAGAATATTCTGCTCGAACCAGAAATGAATTCCGACAGGATCAGAATCTCCCGACTGCACAACATTTGACTCCCAACCGCACCAGAATTTGAGTTCGACCGAACCAGAATCTTCCGACCGCACCAGATTTTGACTCCTGACCGCACCACAAATGGATTACGACCGAACCATAATTTTTCGACCGCACCAGAAATGAGATCCGACTGCACCAGATATGAAATCCGACCGCACCAAAAATTTCCGGTCGCAACATAAATGAGTCCCGACCGAACAAGAATCTTTAGACCACACTAGTTTTGACTCCCGACCGCACCAAAAGTGGATTTCGACCGGCCCAAAACTTTTCGACTGGACTATAATTTTTGACTCGGCCGAAATGTTTCGACCGCACCGAAATTTTTCGACCGAACGAAAACTTTTCGAGCGCACTAGAAATGAGTTCTGACTGCACCAGAATATTTCGATCGCACCAGAAATGAATTTCGAACTGACCAGAATCTCCCGACCGCACCCCATTTGACTCCCGACCGCACTAGAATTTGATTTCGATCGAACCAGAAATCTTCCGAGCGCACCAAATTTGAGTCCCGACCGCACCCCAAATGGATTACGACCAAACCATAATTTTTCGACCGCACCAGAAATGAGATCCGACCGCACCAGATATGAAATCTGACCGCACTAGAACTTTCGGTCGCACCAGAAATGAGTCCCGACCAAACCAGAATCTTGAGACCACACTAGTTTTCATTCCTAACCGCACCAAAAGCGGAGTTCAAGCAAACCAAATTTTTTCTACCGCACCAGAAATGAGATCCGACCGCACCAGATATGAAATCTGACCGCACCAGAAATTTCCGGTTGCAACATAAATGAGTCCCGACCGAACCAGAAATAAGTTCTGACGACACCAAAATAATTCGATCGCACCAGAAATGTATTCATACTGGACCAGAAACTCCTGACTACACTAGAATTTGATTTCGACCGAACAAGAATCTTTCGACCGCACCAGATTTGACTCTTGACCGCACCGCAATTGGATTACGACTAAAGCATCATTTTTCGACCGCACCAGAAATGAGATCCGACCGCACCAGATACGAAATATGACTGCACCAGAATATTCCGATCGCACAAGAAATGAATTTCGACCGGACCAGAATCTCCCGATCGCACCCCATTTGAGTCACTACCGCACCAGAATTTGATTTTGACCGAACCAGAATCTTCCGAGCGCACAAGATTTGAGTCCCGACCGCACCCAAAATGGATTACGACCAAACCATAATTTATCGACCGCACCAGAAATGAGAAGCGACCGAACCAAATATGAAATCTGACCGCACTAGAACTTTCGGTCGCACTAGAAAATGAGTCCCGACCGAACCAGAATCTTGAGACCACACTAGTTTTCACTCCTAACCGCACCAAAAGCGGATTTCAAGCGAACCAAAATTTTTCTACTAGACCAAGACTTTTCGACCGCACCAGAAATAAGTTCTGACGACACCAAAATAATCCGATCGCACCAGAAATGAATTCATACCGGACCAGAAACTCCCGACTACATTAGAATTTGATTTCGACAGAACAAAAATCTTCCGACCGCACCAGATTTGACTCTTGACCGCACCACAATTGGATTACGACTAAAGCAAAATTTTTCGACTGCAACAGAAATGAGATCCGACCGCACCAGATATGAAATATGACCGCACTAGAATATTCCAATCGCACCAGAAATGAATTTCGACCGGACCAGAATCTCCCGACCGCACCCCATTTGACTCCCTACCGCACCAGAATTTGATTTCGACCGAACCAGAATCTTCCGAGCGCACAAGATTTGAGTCCTGACCGCAACCAAAATGGATTACGACCAAACCATAATTTTTCGACCGCACCAGAAATGAGATCCGACCGCACCAGATATGAAATCTGACCGCACCAGAAATTTCCGGTCGCAACATAAATGAGTCCCGACCGAACCAGAAATAAGTTATGACGACACCAAAATAATCTGATCGCACGAGAAATGAATTCATAACGGACCAGAAACTCCCGACTACACTAGAATTTGATTTCGACCGAACAAGAATCTTCCGACCGCACCAGATTTGATTCTTATCCGAAACCACAAATGGATTACGACCGAATCGTAATTTGTCGACCGCACCAGAAATGAGATCCGACCGCACCAGATATGAAATTCGACCGCACTAGAATTTTCCGGTCGTACCAGAAATATGTCTGGACCGCACAAGAAATGAGTTTTGACCGCACAAGAATATTCTGCTCGCACCATAAATGAATTTTGACAGGATCAGTATCTCCCGACAGCACCAGCTTTGACTCCCGACCATACCAGAATTTGATTTCGACCGAACAAGAATCTTCCGACCGCACCAGATTTGACTTCTGATCGCACCACAAATGGATTACGACCGAACCATAATTTTTCGACCGCACCAGACATGAGATCCAACCGCACCAGATATGAAATCTGACCACACCAAAAATTTCCCCTCGCATAAAAAATGAGTCCCGACCGAACCAGAATCTTAAGACCACACTAGTTTTGAGTCTCGACCGCACCAAAAGTGGATTTCGACCGAACCAAAATTTTTCGACCGGACGAAGACTTGACCCGGCCAAAATTTTTCGTCCACACCAAAAACGGTTTTCAACCGAACCAAAATTTATTCGATCGGACCATAATTTTTTTACCAGACCGAGACTTTTCGACCCTGCCAAAAATTTTCGACCGAACCAAAACATTGAGAGCGCACTAGAAATGAGTTCTGACCGCACAAAGATTCTGCTCGAACCAGAAATGAATTCTGAAAGGATCAGAATCTCCCGATTGCACCACATTTGACTCCCGACCGCACCAGAATTTGATTTCGACCGAACCAGAATCTTCCGACCGCACCAGATTTGACTCCTGACCGCACCACAAATGGATTACGACCAAACCATAATTTTTCGACCGCACCGGAAATTTCTGGTCGCAACATAAATGAATCCCGACTGAACAAGAATCTTTAGACCACACTAGTTTTGACTCTTGACCGCACCAAAAGCGGATGTCGACCGGCCCAAAACATTTCGACTGGACTATAATTTTCGAATCGGCCGAAATGTTTCGACCGCACCGAAATTTTTCGACCAAACCAAAACTTTTCGAGCGCACTAGAAATGAGTTCTGACCGAACCCGAATATTTCGATCGCAGCAGAAATGAATTTCGACCGGACAAGAATCTCCCGACCGCACCACATTTGACTCCCGACCGCACCAGAATTTGATTTCGACCAAACCAGAATCTTCCGACCACACCAGATTTGACTCGCAACCGCACCACAAATGGATTACGACCGAACCATAATTTTTCGATCGCACCAGAAATGAGATCCGACCGCACCAGATATGAAATCTAACCGCACCAGAAATTTCTAGTCGCAACATAAATGAGTCCCGACCGAACAAGAAATAAGTTCTTACAACACCAAAATAATCCGATCGCACCAGAAATGAATTCTTACTGGACCAGAATCTCCCGACTACACTAGAATTTGATTTCGATCGAACAAGAATCTTCCGACTGCACCAGATTTGACTCTTGACCGCACCGCAATTGGTTTACGACTAAAGCATAATTTTTCGACCGCACCAGAAATGAGATCCGACCGCACCAGATATGAAATATGACCGCACCAGAATATTCCGATCGCACCAGAAATGAATTTCGACCGGACCAGAATCTCCCGAATGCAACCCATTTGACTCCCTATCGCACCCCATTTGACTCCCTACCGCACCAGAATTTGATTTCGACCGAACCAAAATCTTCCGAGCGCACAAGATTTGAGTCCCGACCGCACCCAAAATGGATTACGACCAAATCATAATTTTTCGACCGCACCAGAAATGAGAAGCGACTGCACCAAATAGGAGATTTGACCGCACTAGAACTTTCGGTCGCACCAGAAATGAGTCCCGACCGAACCAGAATCTTGAGACCACACTAGTTTTCATTCCTAACCCAACCAAAAGCTGAGTTCAAGCGAACAAAAATTTTTCTACCGGACCAAGACTTTTCGACCCGGCCTAAATTTTTTGAACGCACTAAAATTTATCGACCGAACCAAAACTTTTAGACCGCACTAGAAATGAGTTCTGACTGCACCAGAATATTCTGATCGCACCAAAAATGAATTCTGACCGGACCTGAATCTCACGACATCACGACATTTGACTCCCATCCGAACCACAAATGGATTACGACCGAATCGTAATTTGTCGACCGCAAAAGAAATGAGATCCGACCGCACCAGATATGAAATCTAACCGCACTAGAATTTTTCGATCGTACCAGAAATATGTCTGGACCGCACAAGAAATGAGTTTTGACTGGACAAGAATATTCTGCTCGCACCAGAAATGAATTTTGACAAGATCAGAATCTCCCGACCGCACCAGATTTGACTCCCGACCATACCAGAATTTGATTTCGACCGGACCAGAATCTTCCGACCGCACCAGATTTGACTTCTGATCACACCACAAATGAATTACGACCGAACCATAATTTTTGGACCGCACCAGATATGAAATCTAACCGCACCAAAAATTTCCTGTCGCACCAAAAATGAGACCCGACCGAACCAGAATCTTAAGACCACACTAGTTTTGACTCTCGACCGCACCAAAAGTGGATTTCGACCGAACCAAAATTTTTCGACCGGACAAAGACTTCTCGACTCGACCAAAATTTTTCGTCTGCACCAAAAGCGGATTTCAACCGAACCAAAATTTATTCGACCGGACCATAATTTTTTTACCAGACCGAGACTTTTCGACCCTGCCAAAATTTTTCAACCGAACCAAAATTTATTCGACCGGACCATAATTTTTTTACCAGACCGAGACTTTTCGACCCTGCCAAAATTTTTCAACCGAACCAAAACTTTTCGAGCGCACTAGAAATGAGTTCTGACAGCACCAGAATATTTCGATCGCACCAGAAATCAATTTCGACCGGACCAGAATCTCCCGACCGCACCCGATTTGACTCTCGACCACACCAGAATTTGATTTCGACCGAACCAGAATCTTCCGAGCGCACAAGATTTGAGTCTCGACCGCACCCAAAATGGATTACAACCAAACCATAATTTTTCGACCGCACCAGAAATGAGAAGCGACCACACCAAATATGAAATCTGACCGCACTAGAACTATCGGTCGCACCAGAAATAAGTCCCGACCGAACCAGAATCTTGAGACCACACTAGTTTTCACTCCTAACCGCCCCAAAAGCGGATTTCAAGCTAACCAAAATTTTTCTACCAGACCAAGACTATTCAACCCGGCCTAAATTTTTTGAACGCACCAAAATTTTTCGACCGAACCAAAACTTTTAGACCGCACTAGAAATGAGTTCTGACTGCACCAGAATATTCTGATCGCACCAAAAATGAATTCTGACCGGACCAGAATCTCATGACATCACCACATTTGACTCCCATCCGAACCACAAATGGATTACGACCGAATCGTAATTTGTCGACCGCACCAGAAATGAGATCCGACCGCACCAGATATGTAATCTGACCGCACTAGAATTTTTCGATCGTACCAGAAATATTTCTGGACCCCACAAGAAATGAGTTTTGACCGCACAAGAATATTCTGCTCGCACCAGAAATGAATTTTGACAGGATCAGAATCTCCGGACCGCACCAGATTTAACTCCCGACCATACCAGAATTTGATTTCGACCGAACCAGAATCTTCCGACCGCACCAGATTTAACTCCCGACCATACCAGAATTTGATTTCGACCGAACCAGAATCTTCCGACCGCACCAGATATGAAATCTGACCGCACTAGAAATTTCCGGTCGCAACATAAATGAGTCCCGACCGAATAAGAATCTTTAGACCACACTGGTTTTGACTCTTGACCGCACCAAAAGCGGATGTCGACCGGCCCAAAACATTTTGACCGGACTATAATTTTCGAATCGGCTGAAATGTTTCGACCGCACCGAAATTTTTTGACCGAACCAAAACTTTTCGAGCGCACTAGAAATGAGTTCTGACCACACCAGAATATTTCGATCGCACCAGAAATGAATTTCGACCGGACAAGAATCTCCCGAGCGCACCACATTTGACTTCCGACCGCACCAGAATTTGATTTCGACCGAACCAGAATAATCCGATCGCACCAGAAATGAATTCTTACCGGACCAGAATCTCCCGACCACACTAGAATTTGATTTCGACCGAACAAGAATCTTCTGACCGCACCAGATTTGACTCTTGACCGCACCGCAATTGGATTACGACTAAAGCATAATTTTCCGACCGCACCAGAAATGAGATCCGACCGCACCAGATATGAAATCTGACCGCACCAGAATTTTCCGGTCATACCAGAAATATGTCTGGACCCCACAAGAAATGAGTTTTGACCGCACAAGAATATTCTGCTCGCACCAAAAATGAATTTTGACAGGATCAGAATCTCCCGACCGCACCAGATTTGACTCCCGACCATACCAGAATTTGATTTC
>BDMB01000263.1:15105-50182 GCA_016859785.1 Macrotyloma uniflorum
TATATCTTGAAAGAGTTATTATTGTAACTGGATATACAGTGGTGGTGTGAGAGTGTATGTCTAGAAAAGTTCTGGCTAGGAAAGATTTGGTATTTAAGAGTGTCCGTTAGTGACCCACCTCTCTTTCCTGGGAACTCATTGGGTGTACCGATTCACGGTCTACCGTCGTTGTTCTAGTAGGCAATATGACTCAAAGTAAGAGTTTTATTTCGAAATTGTATTTCCTTGTTTTCATAATTCTTCTTTATAAAATGAATATATTTGAATTCTTTTACTTTTATCCTTTGTCAATTTATATTTATTAATTGAAAACGTTTTGGGGTAGAAGGGTGTTACAAATTAAATCAAGAGGGATAAAATTTGAAAGAAAAGCGTTTAAAGTTTTAATTTTTATTGCATCAATTCACCCCCCCTCTTGATGCCACTTGACAACAATATTTAATTTAAATTTTTGTAGGATTTTCAAAGTATTATTAATCATATGATTTATGAGATTTTATTATTCAAATAGGTTTATACTCTGTTTTTTTTCTTCTTCTTTTTCCTTTTCCTCTTCTTCTTCTCATGGAGGATCATAAAAATATTAATAATTATGAAAAAAAATATGACATTAAAATAATAATAATAATTATTAAAATAATATTTAATTTATTATCTGATACTTATGATATTAAAATAATAATATTATTTTCATAAATTATTGATAGTGACAATAGTTATTTTAACTAAAATTTCTATTTAACATTAAAAATTATATAAAATAAGAATTAAAAAAAAATCTTAATTATTTATATTAGATTGAGTTTCTAAACTTTAAATTTAATTTCTATTATATCTATAATTTTATTTTTTAATTATTATATTTATTTATAATTTAACATTATTTTCTTTACTAGTTTCATTTTATTTTTTGTCTGGTTATTTAACTTTCTTTTATTCAATTAATTAAATGTTTTCATTAAGAAACATAAATAATTAAATTATTTTATTTATTTTAATAATAAAATAGTACAATTATGATTAAAATATATTTAATTTAAAATTTTATAAGATTTTAAAAGTATTATTAATCATATGTTTTTTTCTTAGATTTTGATATTTAAGTAAGTTTATTCTCCATTTTTTTTTTCTTCTTCTTCTTTTTCCTTTTCCTCTTCTTCTTCTCATGAAGTCTTTTTTCTACGACAAGAAACAACCCACCAGGACGCAGTACTTGCATAAAAATATTAATAATTATGAAAAAAAATGTGACATTAAAATAATAATAATTATTATTATTAATTATTAAAATAATAATTAATATATTATGGAATATTTATGATATTAAAATAATAATATTATTTTCATTAATTATTAATAGTGGTAATAGTTATTTTAACTTAAATTTCTATTAAACATAAAAAATTTATAAACTAAGAATTAAAAAAAAATTCTTATTCATTATTTATATTAGATTGAGTTTCTAAACATTAAATTTAATTTATTATTTATATTTAAGATAAAATTTTATTATATCTATAATTTTAATTTTTTAATTATTATATTTATTTAATAATTTAAAATTATTTTCTTTATCGATTTCTTTTTATTTTTTTAGTCTGATTGTTTTATTTTATTTTATTTAATTAATTAAATGTTTTAATTAAGTAAAATAAATACTTAAATTATTTTATTTATTTTAAAAATAAAATAGTGCATTTATGATTAAAATATATTTAATTTAAAATTTTATAATATTTTTAAAATATTATTAATTATATGTTTTTCTGAGATTTTATTATTTAAATAGGTTTATACTCCATTTTTTTTTTTCTTTTTCCTTTTCCTCTTCTTCTTCTCATGGAGGGTCATAAAAACATTAATAATTATGAAAAAAAAATGTGACATTAAAATAATAATAATTTATTATTATTAACTATTATAATAATAATTAATTTATTATGTGATATTTATGATATTAAAATAATAATATTATTTTCATAAATTATTAATAGTGACAATAGTTATTTTAACTAAAATTTCTATTAAACATTAAAAATTATATAAACGAAGAATTAAAAAAATTCTTATTCATTTATATTAGATTGAGTTTCTAAACATTAAATTTAATTTCTATTATATCTAAAATTTTTATTTTTTAATTATTATATTTATTTATTAATTTAACATTATTTTCTTTACTATTTTCGTTTTATTTATTGTCTGGTTATTTAATTTTCTTTTATTCAATTAATTAAATGTGACGGTTGGTGTCGTGCATTGCTCTTGTCCCACATCGGTAAGATCAGAGAGGGTGTAGTGCCTTATAAGGATGCACGCCTCTCATCCCTTCGAGGCGCCTTTTCGTGAGGACAAAATTAGGGATCCCTGCGACACGTGGTGCGTAATGCGCGTTGCGTTGCACGTGGTGCCCATGAACCGGAAAATACCTCGGAAGCTGGGCTGTTACAACTCTGATACCACTTGTTGTCAAGTGGCATCAAGAGGGGGGTGAATTGATGCAATAAAAATTAAAACTTTAATCGCTTTCTTTTTAAATTTTTATCCCTCTTGATTAATTTAGTCAAGCAGAAATTTTATAATGCGCAAGGGAAAAATAAAAGATAAGGAAAGAGAGAGAAGAACACCAGAGATTTATACTGGTTCAGGTTAAATCCTTAACCCTACATCTACTTCCCAATCACCTCAACTTGAGATGATCACACACTCTCACTATCTTTAATTAATCAGAATTTTACAACCACTAATACAAGTGAAACATGCAAAAATAGAAAAATTAAAGATAAAACCTCACTATCTCTTGAAACCCACAAGAGATTGTCACACCTTCCTTGAGTCACATAAGGAACGAAAACACCTTCCTTGAATCACACAAGGAATGAAAAACACCTCCTCTGAACAGCCTCAAAGGATGAACACAAACAAAAATAATATCACCTAGAGTGTAGATATCAAATTGTAGCACCGGCTTAGCTCAAAGTCTTCTCAAGATTTTCTCAGAAAAATATAAGCACAGAAAAATATTCTCTTTCAAAATGTGAATTTTCGTGGCTCAAGATATTCAGAAGTTGTGTGAAGTAGTGTATTTGATAAACCTAGATTTGCTTAATAAATAGCCAAAAATTCACTAATAATATTTTTTATTTAAATTTTAATTCGAAATCAATTTTTATCCCCTTCAGATATTCTCCAACATTCAGAAAATATAAATCCAGATCAACCTTTATTTTAGGAGAATTTTATGCAACGAATACTTTTCAAAAATCTTCCAACATAATCGATTATGGTATTTACATAATCAATTAAGACCGTGCCTTGAACTTTTAAAAAAAACAGATAATCGATTACATAATCGATTATCACCGTGTTAAAACCCTTTTAATTCAAAAGCACCTAATCGATTACATAACCGATTATTCCCGAGAGAAATTCTTTTTCAGGTTTCAAATACTTAATCGATTACCTAATCGATTATTCCCATGACAAAAACTTACTTTTCAATTTTCAAAATACATAATCGATTATTCCAATGGCAAATTCTTCTTTTAAAAATTTCCAGAAAACATAATCGATTATGTTCTTCATATAATCGATTATCACAGTGCGAATTTTATAATTTTAAAAAATAATTTTCTTGGGAAAATCTCTGAGCTGAGTGATGATTACCTTTCAATATCAGTCACTCCTTTTGATATAGGACACAACTAACTATCAACTAAAGTCTTCTCATCTTGTGTGTCTTGTAAATCTTTGAGCTTCCAACTTTAGTTTTCTTAAACTTCTCAATTGAATTTCCTTTGATGTCCTGATTCTTGATCATTATTAAAACACTTGAACACTTGTGAAGAGTTATGCAGTCTTCAAAGAGTGATAACATATTGTAATCTTTTCTATGTTATTTTAACTAAAATTTCTTATAAATATTGAAAATTATATAAACTAAGAATTAAAAAATAAAATTCTTATTTATTCATATAAGATTGAGTTTCTAAACATTAAATTTTATTTATTATTAGTGTTAAAATTTTAATTTTTATTATATATAATTTTAATTTTTTAATTATTATATTTATTTAATAATTTAACATTATTTTCTTCACCAGTTTCGTTTTATTTTTTGTCTAGTTATTTAATTTTCTTTTATTCAATTAATTAAATAAAATAAATAACTAAATTATTTTATTTATTTTAAAAATAAAATAGTACATTTATGATTAAAATATATTTAATTTAAAATTTTATAAGATTTTCAAAGTATTATTAATTATATATTTTTCTGAGATTTTATTATTTAAGTAGGTTTATAGTATCTTTTTTCTTCTTCTTTTTCTTTCCTTTTTCCTCTTCTTCTCATTGAGGGTGTAACATCCTTCTACCCCAAAACGTTTTTCATTAATAAATATAAAATTTTTGAAAAATACAAGTAAAAGAATTCAAATATACATTTCATAAAGAAGAATTATGAAAATAAGAAAATAAAATTTCCAAATAAAACTCTTACTATGAGTCATATTGCCTACTAGAACAACGGCGGTAGACTGTGAATCGGTACACCTAGTAAGTTCCTAGGAAAAGAGAGGTGGGTCACTAACGGACACTCTTAAATACCAAGTCTTTCCTAGCCAGAACTTTCCTAGACATGCACTCTCACACTACACGCTATTTATCTAATAACCGTAATAACTCTTTTCAGAGATGAAAAATCGAATAAAATATTATTAGGCATTAAAATAGCCTTTATAAGTTCTTAACTATAAAACTTTAAAGCAATTTCTTCAAGGTAAGAAAAATCTCTTTATGTCCCGACGTCACACCTTGTCAGAGCATCATAAACACCAAGGCCTAGAATGTTACCACTATTTGAAGATTGGACAACTTTACACATGTATTCAAGTGTTTTAATAATGATCAAGAAAATCAAGAATCAGGACATCAAAGATAATTCAAGAAGACTAAAGGAAGCTCAAAGATTCGCAAAAAATTCAAGTTGGAAGCAAGCTCAAAGACATAGAAAACTTAGTTTATAGTTTGGAGTGAATGATATCAAAAGGTAATCATCACTCAGCTCAGAATGTTTTCTCAAGAAAATTGTTTTTCGAAAAACTATATTTCTCACTGGAATAATCGATTATGTAATGAATTATATGTTTTTAAAAATGAATAGCTTGCGGCAATAATCGATTATGTAATCGATTATGTGATTTTAAGAATGAATAGCTTGCGGCAATAATCGATTATGTAATCGATTATGTGATTTTAAAAATGAATAGCTTGCGGCAATAATCGATTATGTAATCGATTATGTGTTTTTTAAAAATGAAAAGCTTGCGGCAATAATCGATTATGTCCATAACGTAATCGATTATGCTCGGAGATTTTTGAAAAATAAACGTTGCGAAAAATCCTTCGAAAATTAAAGGAGTATCTTGATTTTTATTTTGTGAACGTTAGTGGCTCTGAAAGAGTAAAATGTGTGATTTCGAAATAAAATAAAGATTTTATTTTATTTGGGAATATTTGTCTATTTAAGAAGCATATAAAGGCTTTTCAGAAACACACCTGACTGATACATTCTTTACAACATTCTTTTCTGAAAAGCTTTACACTTTTTCTCTGAGTATCTTGAGCCACAAAATTTCATGTTTTGAAAGTGAGAATATTTTTCTGTGCATTAATCTTTCTGTGAAAAATCTTGAGGATACTCTGAGCAGAGCAGGTGCTACAGTTTGAAAGCTTCACTCCAGGTGATATCTATTTTGATTACAATCATCCTCTAAGGCTGTTCAGAGGAGGTGTTTCTACTTTTCTTGTGTGATTCAAGGAAATTGTTTCATTCCTTGTGTGATTCAAGGAAGGTGTTTCATTCCTTGTGGGACTCAAGGAATGTGTGGTAATCTCTTGTGGGTTTTCAAGAGATTGTGAGTTCTATCTTTAATTTTGTATTTTTGCATGTTTCACTTGTGATTAGTGGTTGTAAAAATTCTGATAAATTAAAGATATAAGAGTGTGGGATCATCTCAGGTTGAGGTGATTGGGAACTGGACGTAGGGTTAAAGGTTTAACCCGAACTAGTATAAATCTCTGGTGTTATCTTTCTCTTTCCCTTATCTTTTAATTTTTCCGTTGCGCTTTATAAAATATCTGCTAGACTAATTATTTCAAGAGGGTTAAAATTTGAATTAAATAAACGCTCAAGTTTAATTTTTATTACATCAATTCACCCCCCTTCTTGATGATACTTGGTAACATAAAAAATTTAGGCTTCATCAGTCAACTCCTCTTTATCCTCATCACCGACATGTTAATCTATAAGAACATTTAACCCAAACAAAACACTGACCACACAAATAGAAGAGTGAGGAATATATCTCACATATGTTATAGATACTTATAAGAAAATTGGTAAAACTAAACACGCATATGAATAGAACACGTACTCACAAACACATCACATATCTCAACTAACCAAGCATAGCTTGGAATTTCCGTAATGCTAAGCGAGTGCCTAGACTTTTCAACTGACCAAGTCTTAACTTGGAATTTCCGTAATGCTAAGCGAGTGCCTAGACTTTTCAACTGACCAAGTCTTAACTTGGAATTTCCGCAATGCTAGGCGAATACTTAATGCCTAGACTTTTCAACTGACCAAGTATTAACTTGGAATTTCCGTAATGCTAGGCGAAACTTAATGCCTAGACTTTTCAACTGCCCAAGCTTGGAATTTTACAACTGACCAAGTGTTAACTAGTATAACTTGGAATTTTCGACTGACCAAGTAAAACTTAGAATTTCACACACACACAAATGCACAATTCATCACACATCTCGAATGACCAAGCATAACTTGGTTTTCACACGGCTACGCCAAAAAGACTTTTCACAACACACTCAAATAACCGCAAACACATAAAGAACTCATGTCATGAGTATCTCAAAATTCAATACAAAGTTAACGCCCAAATCACAAATATCTCGCTATTAAATTATAACTCACATAATTATGAGGGCTTATGGTTGTCTCAACACACAAAATCCTACCGAGGCTTAGGGATTACCTCTCTACTCAAAATTCTTATAAATACCCCATATGTAAGACATTCCCCACTCCCCCTCTTACCTCGAATTACGCTGCACAACGCCTTTAGATGTTATGCGACGTCTTTAGATGTTACGCGTCCAACTCCTCACGTGTCGCCTCCGGTCGCCTCCTCTAAGGGTTTTCCCAAACGTTAGGGAAATTTTGGAATGAAGAATAGAAAGGGTTTAACGCCTATTTATATAGGTAGAGTCGGGCTTTTGAATAATAGATTCAATTAATAATATCTTTCCAAATATTAACAAAATTATCTTTTTAAAATATCAAATAATCTCACAATATCTTTAATCTCCCGATATATCTTTTATAATAATTTCATATATTTTAAAATACTAATACTCTAATAATATCATAATATCTGATAAAATATTAATAATTTTACAATATCTATTTATAACCACTAATCCAATATTTTATTTCAGAAAATATTTTATTTTATCTTGTAAACCCAATTATAATTATTTAACTAAATAATTAAGTTACAAATATATATATATATATATTTATTATACATTTTTTTTCTCAAAACTTGGGATATTACAAAGGGTTCCTCTACGAAAAGAAACAACTCACCAGGGTGCAGCACCTGCATAAAAATAGTAATAACTATAAAAAAGTGTAATAATTATTATTATTAATTATTAAAATAATAATTAATTTATTATGGTATATTTATGATATTAAAATAATAATATTGTTTTCATAAATTATTAATAGTGACAATAGTTATTCTAACTAAAATTTCTGTTAAACATTAAAAATTATATAAACTAAAACAAATAATTCTTATTCATTTATATTAGATTATGTTTTTAAACATTATATTTAATTTTTATTATATCTACAATTTTTATTATCTTTGTTTAATAATTTAACATTTTTTTCTTTAGTAGTTTCGTTTTATTTTTTGAGTGGTTATTTAATTTAATTTTATTCAAATAATTAAATATTTTGATTAAGTAAAATAAATAATTAAATTATTTTATTTATTTTAAAAATAAAATAGTACATTTATGATTAAAATATATTTAATTTAAAATTTATAAGATTTTCAGAGTATTATTAATTATATGATTTTCTGAGATTTTATTATTTAAATAGGTTTGTACTCCGTTTTTTCTTCTTCCTATTCTTTCCTTTTTCCTCTCATGGAGGGTTTCCTCTACGATAAGAAACAACCCACAATGTGTAGCACCTGCATAAAAATATTAAAAATTTTGAAAAAAAAATGTAATAATTATTATTATTAATTATTCAAATAATAATTAATTTATTTTGGTATATTTATGATATTAAAATAATATTATTGTTTTCATAAATAAATAATTAATAGTGACAATAGTTATTCTAACTAAAATTTCTATTAAATATTAAAAATTATATAAACTAAAAAAAATAATTCTTATTCATTTATATTAGATTGAGTTTCTAAACATTAAATTTAATTAATTATTAATTTTAAAATTTTAATTTTTATTATATCTACAATTTTTAATATATTTATTATTTAATAATTTAACATTATTTTCTTTATAAGTTTCGTTTTATTTTTTGTGTGGTTATTTAATTTTCTATTATTCAATTAATTACATATTTTAATTAAGTAAAATAAATAATTAAATTATTTTAGTTTTTTTAAAAATAAAATAGTACATTTATGATTAAAATATATTTTATTTAAAATTTTATAAGATTTTCAGAATATTATTAATTATATGTTTTTCTGAGATTTTATTATTTTAGTAGGTTTATACTCTGTTTTGCCTTCTTCATCTTCTTTCCTTATTCCTCTTCTTCTCATGCAGGGTTTCCTCTACGCCAAGAAACAACCCACTAGCGTGTAGCACCTGCATAAAAATATTAATAATTATGAAAAAAAATAGTAATAAATATTATTATTAATAATTAAAATAATAATTAATTTATTAGTTTATATTTATGATATTAAAATAGTAATATTGTTTCCATAAATTATTAATAGTGATAATAATTATTTTAACTAAAATTTCTATTAAACATTAAAAATTATGAGTTTCGTTTTATTTTTTGTCTAATTACTTAATTATATTTTATTCAATTAATTAAATATTTTAATTAAGTAAAATAAATAATTAAATTATTTTATTTATTTAAAAAAAAATAGTACATTTATGATTAAAATATATTTAATTTAAAAAATTATAAGATTTTCAGAATATTATGAATTATATGTTTTTCTGAGATTTTATTATTTAAGTAGGTTTATACTCCGCCTTTTCTTCTTCCTCTCCTTTCCGTTTTCCTCTTTTTCTTCTCATGGAGGATTTTCTCTTTTTCTTCTCATGGAGGATTTCCTCTACGACAAGAAATAACCCACCAGGGTGCAACACCTGCATTAAAATATTAATAATTATAAAAAAAATGTAATTATTATTATTATTATTAATTATTAAAATAAAAATTAATTTATTATGATATATATGATATTAAAATAGTAATATTTTTTTCATAAATTATTTATAGTTACAATAGTTATTCTAACAAAAATTTCTATTAAACATTAAAAATTATATAAACTAAAAAAAATAATTCTTATTTATTTATATTAGATTGAGTTTCTAAACATTAAATTTAATTTATTATTAATAATAAAAATTAAATTTTTATTATATCTAAAATTTTAGTGTATTTATTTAATAATTTAACATTATTTTCTTTACAAATTTTGTTTTAGTTTTTGTCTGGTTATTTAATTTTCTTTTATTAAATTAATTAAATATTTTAATTAAGTAAAATAAATAATTAAATTATTTTATTTGTTTTAAAAATAAAATATTATATTTATGATTAAAATATATTTAATTTCAAATTTTATAATATTTTTAGAGTATTATTAATTATATGTTTATCTGAGATTTATTATTTAAGTATGTTTATACTCTGTTTTTTCTTCTTCCTATTCTTTCGCTTTTCCTCTTCTTCTCATTGAGGGTTTTCCTCTTCTTCTCATCGAGGGTTTCCCAATGAGGGTGCTGCATAAAAATATTAATAATTATGAATGGAAATGAAATAATTATTATTATTAATGATTAAAATACTAATTAATTAATTATGGTATATTTATGATATTAAAATAATAATATTGTTTTTATAAATTATTAATAGTGAC
This sequence comes from Macrotyloma uniflorum, assembly GCA_016859785.1. Lineage (NCBI taxonomy): Eukaryota > Viridiplantae > Streptophyta > Magnoliopsida > Fabales > Fabaceae > Macrotyloma > Macrotyloma uniflorum. Next base: position 25,350 of record BDMB01000263.1, read on the forward strand.
AATAGTTATTCTAACTAAAATTTGTATTAAACATTAAAAATTATATAAATTAAAAAAATTAATTCTTATTAATTTATATTAGATTGAGTTTCTAAATATTAAATTTGATATAATTTATTATTAATATTAAAATATTAATTTTTATTATATCTATAATTTTTATTATATTTATTTAATAATTTAACATTATTTTTTTTACCAGGTTCGTTTTATTTTTTGTTTGGTTATTTAATTTTCTATTATTCAATTAATTAAATAATTTAATTAAGTAAAATAAATAATTAAATTATTTTATTTATTTTAAAAATAAAATAGTGTAACAAACAAAAAATATACCTATTTTACATCTATAACGGAATAAAATCTACCCATTAATTATTAATAATTTCAAAATATCATGAAATATAAAACGTCTAAACATATAGAATATTCACTTTATTCAAGTTTATCAATTAAAAATAAAAAGTCTTTACAAATACTCATAATAAATTGAAAGTTGCAAAATTTATTCTTCAGCACAAAATTAGTTCCTCCTTAAGCAAAACTTGAAGCTATTGTTTAACTTTCACCTGCATTGCTATCTGCTTCCGTGTAATGACACGATCATCGCAGTATCAACAAAACCATAAACACAAAAAGAAAGGGTAAGCTAATGTAAACAAAACCAATCAAAATATATATCATTCATAATCTTATCCTCACAATCCTTTATCTAAATATATTCAACTATTCAAACCATCATAGTCATTCTCAATCACACACATTCATCACACTCACTCATTCACAACACCTAATATTCTAGACAGACTCTGCTGGAAAATTATATGAAACTCTTGACCTCTGAGGCTAGCACCTGGACATGTTTCCTTGGTTACCGGGCCATAGACTAATCGTAAGAGTCTTTTTCACCTCTAGATTTTCCTGCCTATTCCTTTTTTCTAGTACCGACACGTTAGGGTAACCCCTACATACACGTATCAAAGAACCGATGGCTCAATCCACCAGTGATAAGTGCAGTAGAAGTCTCCATCGACCTCTCACCACATGGTACTCATGTCTACATGACTAGAATACCATTAGAAGTCTGGATACCCCATCTGATATCTCTAGATTTTCATATGTACACTAAAGCTATACCAAATAGAACCCCGTGGTAACTATCAGGCCTACACACAAAAAGCACACAACCAATCCAAGAATTATACAACATATCAAACCAATCTCATGAACATCAATCAATGTCAATTTTATTTACAATGGCTCCCTGCCATCACAATTTTCTTGGCACCACTACCATCAACACAATTCCTTGGCACCTTTGCCGTCACAATTCTTATGACCTCAGTCACAATTCAAAAAAACAAAATTCACATAATTATCACAAATATCATCTCACAATCAAATTTCAATCACAATACATCACCAAATCACACATTACATAACTCAATAATTTAATTATAACCTTTTATCATATTTCACACATATATATATCTTTTTTGTTAATATAGATTAGAACATGAATGATTATCGAAAAAAATATAAACTTTCGCTCAAATAAAAATACTTTCGAAAACGTTTTGTTCATCCTCACAGCATGACCTTTATTCACTCAAAAATTCATAACTTAAGTTCTACATATTATTTTCATGTGAAATAAAATCCATTAGTTAGATAACATCTAGGGATAAAACTTTTATGAAGGAAACATTTCCAAATTCAAAGTAGAAATATGTCAAAAGGGATTCACAAGTTAAAAACGAATATAATTCAAGATAGCTTGACCTTTAATTGCTAAAAATCTCATAACTTGAGTTACACACGTCCGTTTTATATGAAATAAAAGCCATTAGTTAGCTAACATCTATATCTACAACTTTTATGAAGACAATTTTCCGAAATTCTAAATAAAAATATACCAAAATTCTCGCTCAAGCGAGGCTCTCCTCGCTTAAGCGAAAATCAACCCGAGAGCAGTCCCAAGGTCACTCGCTTGAGCGAAAAATCCTTCATTCAAGCGAAACATTCAACGTGAAGAGTAACAAATTTATCATTAAGCTTAATTCTCAATCCTAATTCAATCACATTCAATCTAATTACGCACGCATCATCTCATTTAATCAAACACCAATACCGAATAACTCAACCGTTTAATCAATAACTACACAATTACACCATTAATTCATACAAAGTCAACTTGTAACATCCCAATTTTCAAGGAAAAAAATGTATAATAAATATATATATATATTTAACTTAATTATTTAGTTAAATAATTATAATTAGGTTTACAAGATAAAATAAAATATTTTTTGAAATAAAATATTGGATTAGTGTTTATAAATAGATATTGTGAAATTATTAATATTTTATCAGATATTATGATATTATTAGAGTATTAGTATTTTAAAATATATGAAATTATTATAAAAGATATATCGGGAGATTATTAATATATTAAAGATATTGTGAGATTATTGATATTTTAAAAAGATAATTTTGTTAATATTTGGAAAGATATTATTAATTGAATCTATTATTCAAAAGCCCGACTCTACCTATATAAATAGGCGTTAAACCCTTTCTATTCTTCATTCCAAAATTTCCCTAACGTTTGGGAAAACCCTTAGAGGAGGCGACCGGAGGCGACACGTGAGGAGTTGGACGCGTAACATCTAAAGACGTCACATAACATCTAAAGGCGTCGTGCAGCGTAATTCGAGGTAAGAGGGGGAGTGGGGAATGTCTTACATATGGGGTATTTATAAGAATTTTGAGTAGAGAGGTAACCCCTAAGCCTCGGTAGGATTTTGTGTGTTGAGGCAACCATAAGCCCTCATAATTATGTGAGTTATAATTTAATAGCGAGATATTTGTGATTTGGGCATTAACTTTGTATTGAATTTTGAGATACTCATGACATGAGTTCTTTATGTGTTTGCGGGTTATTTGAGTTTGTTGTGAAAAGTCTTTTTGGCGTAGCCGTGTGAAAATCCAAGTTATGCTTGGTCATTCGAGATGTGTGATGAATTGTGCATTTGTGTGTGTGTGAAATTCCAAGTTTTACTTGGTCAGTCGAAAATTCCAAGTTATACTAGTTAACACTTGGTCAGTTGTAAAATTCCAAGCTTGGTCAGTTGAAAAGTCTAGGCATTAAGTTTCGCCTAGCATTACGGAAATTCCAAGTTAATACTTGGTCAGTTGAAAAGTCTAGGCATTAAGTATTCATCTAGCATTACGGAAATTCCAAGTTAAGACTTGGTCAGTTGAAAAGTCTAGGCATTAAGTTTCGCCTAACATTACGGAAATTCCAAGTTAATACTTGGTCAGTTGAAAAGTCTAGGCATTAAGTATTCGTCTAGCATTATGGAAATTCCAAGTTAAGACTTGGTCAGTTGAAAAGTCTAGGCACTCGCTTAGCATTACGGAAATTCCAAGCTATGCTTGGTCAGTTGATATATGTGATGTGTTTGTGAGTACGTGTTCTGTTCGTATGCGTGTTTAGTTTTATCAATTTTCTTATAAGTATCTATAACATATGTGAGATATATTCTTCACTCTTCTATTTGTGTGGTCGGTGTTTTGTTTGGGTTAAATGTTCTTATAGGTTAACATGTCGGTGATGAGGATAAAGAGGAGTTGACTGATGAAGCCTAAATTTTTTAGGCCTTGGTGTTTAGGATGCTCTGACTAGGTGTGACCTCAGGACATAAAGAGATTTTTCTTACCTTGAAGAAATTGATTTAAAGTTTTATAGTTAAGAACTTATAAAGGCTATTTTAATGCCTAATAATATTTTATTCGATTTTTCACCTCTGAAAAGAGTTATTACGGTTAGATAAATAGCGTGTAGTGTGAGAGTGCATGCCTAGGAAAGTTTTGGCTAGGAAAGACTTAGTATTTAAGAGTGTCCATTAGTGACCCACCTCTCTTTTCCTGGGAACTTACTAGGTGTACCGATTCACAGCCTACCGTCGTTGTTCTAGTAGGCAATATGACTCATAGTAAGAGTTTTATTTGGAAATTTTATTTCCTTATTTTCATAATTCTTCTTTATGAAATGAATATATTTGAATTCTTTTACTTATATTTTTCGAAAATTTTATATTTATTAATGAAAAACGTTTTGGGGTAGAAGGGTGTTACATAACTAATAATTCAATTCATCCCTAATGCATAAATAATCAATATATAATTAGCTTCCCTTACCTTTAAAAGATCTCAATAAGAAATTCTATTCGGATAGAATTAATCTACTCTTCACGCTTTTTCCCCCGGTGTTCTTGGTTTTTCAAAGAGATAAGAATTGAAGGAGAATTCTTAGAATTGAGATGAATTGGAGAGAAGGAAATTAGGGTTTTCTAAAAACAAGAGTGAAAAATGAGAGGATTAGGGTTAAATAAACTATTTATAATCTCTCCCCTTTCTAAGTAATTGGGCTTAGGATTTACTCAAAATTGGGCTCTCAAATAGTTTATTTATGACTAAAATATATTTAATTTCAAATTTTATAATATTTTTAGTGTATTATTAATTATATGTTTTTCGGAAATTTTATTATTTAAGTAGATTTATATTCCGTTTTTTCTTCTTACTATTCTTTCCTTTTTCCTCTTCTTCTTATGGAGGGTTTCCTCTACGAGGGTGCAACACCTGCATAAAAATATTAATAATTATAAAAAAATATAATAATTATTACTAATAATGATTAAAATAATAATTAATTTTTTAAGGTATATTTACAATATTAAAATAATATTAATTTTTTCATAAATTATTAATAGTAACAATAGTTATTCCAACTAAAAATTTTATTCCACATCAAAAATTATATAAACTAAAAAAACTAATTCTTATTCATTTATATAAGGTTGAGTTTCTAAACATTAAATTTAATTTATTATTAATATTAAAATTTTAATTTTTACTATATCTACAATTTTTATTATATTCATTTAATAATTTAACATTAATTTCTTTACGAGTTTCCTTTTATTTTTTGTTTGATTATTTAGTTTATTTTTATTCAATTATTTAAATATTTTAATTAAGTAAAATAAATAATTAAATTACTTTATTTATTTTAAAAATAAAATAGTACATTTATGATTAAAATATATTTAACTTAAAATTTTACAAGATTTTCAAAGTATTATTAATTATATGTTTTTCTGAAATTTTATTTTTTAAGTAGGTTTATATTCCGTTTTTTCTTCTTCCTCTTCTTTCTTTTTTCCTCTTCTTCTTTTAATGGAGGGTTTCCTCTACGACAAAAAACAACCCAGTAGGGTGTAGCACCTGCATAAAAATATTAATAATTATGACAAAAAAGGAATAATTATTATTAATTATTAAAATAATAATTAATTTATCATGGTAAATTTGTGATATTAAAATAATAATATTGTTTTCATAAATTATTAATAGTGAGAATAGTTATTCTAAATAAAATTTCTATTAAACATTAAAAATTATATAAACTAAAAAAAATAATTCTTATTCATTTATATTAGATTGAGTTTCTAAACATTAAATTAAATTAAATTTATTATTGATATTAAAATTTTAATTTTTATTATATCTACAATTTTTATTATATTTATTTAATAATTTAATATTATTTTCTATACTAGTTTCGTTTTATTTTTTATCTAGTTATTTAGTTTTTTTTTATTCAATTAATTAAATATTTTAATTAAGAAAAATAAATAATTAAAATGTTTTATTTATTTTAAAAATAAAATAGAACATTTATGATTAAAATATATTTAATTTAAAATTCTATAAGATTTTTAGACTATTATTAATTATATGTTTTTCTAAGATTTTATTATTTAAGTAGGTTTATACTCCGTTTTTTCTTCTTCCTCTTCTTTCCTTATTCCTCTTCTTCTTCTCATGGAGGGTTTTCTCTACAACAAGAAACAACCCACCAGGGTGCAGCATCTGCATAAAAATATTAATAATTATAAAAAAAATGTAATAATAATTATTATTAATTATTAGTATAATAATTAATTTATTATGGTATATTTATCATATTAAAATAATAATATTGTTTTCATAAATTATTAATGGTGATAATAGTTATTATAACTAAAATTTCTATCAAACATTAAAAATTATATAAACTAAAAAAAATAATTCTTATTCGTATATATTAGATCGAGTTTCTAAATATTAATTTAATTTAATTTATTATTAATATTAAAATTTTAATTTTTATTATATCTACAAATTTTATTATATTTATTATATAATTTAACATTATTTTCTTTACAAATGTGCACAGATTCTTCGTTTTAGCTCCAAATGCGACGATTCAAAAGCCACTACAAAGCTCTGTGAGTTAAAGTTAAAACACCACCGTTCTCACTTGAATTGGCGTTGTGGCGCGCTCTCCATACATAAAACACTGAGACATGTTCATTGGGCCAGTCTGGCCTGGTGAACCCCACTTCATAAATTTATATAAATTTCAATTCAAGTCCAAATTAAATAAAATCAGCTTCCAATTAAGGCCCTCTAAGTTAGTTAAACAACCCAACAAGTTTCACTTAATTTAGAGATCAAATGAATCCAGGAGCCCAATTTAAGTCCGCTATACTCATGAGACGTGTGAGCTTGTGCTTCAGCTGCACAAGGGCCAACTTCAAATGCGTGTGGAATCTTCAATTCTTGTCCAAATTGCACGCTTCAAATTTTGACTTAAAGTTCTACATGTCTACTTTAATCTGCAACTAGAATCAATGAATTTAGATCTCTGTAGAAATTACAATAAATCAAACAGTGAACCATGTCAGTTTCGGGTTAGTTTAAAATAATGCTTAATTTACTGTTTTTATGCACAATTTAGTGTTAAGGCCTCAAATGGTCTAATAACTCAAATAACACTTAATTTATCATTATTAACAACTTATAAACATTAACAAAACATAATTAGATAGATAAAATAAGATAAATATTTGACTCATGACACCCCTAATCAGAGCATCCCAAACATCAAGGTATAGAAATTTAAGCTTCATTAGTCAACTCCTCTTTGTTCTCATCACCGACATATTCACCTAAAAGAACATTTAACCCAAACAAAACACCAACCACACAAATAGAAGAGAGAGGAATATATCTCACATATGTTAGGTACATATAAGAAAATAGGTAGAACTAATCACACACAAAACGCATCACACACATCAATACACACTCAGTCACAAACTTAATTAACTCAAATGCTTTAATGCTCTTATGCTCTTATCTCTAAATGCATGTGGTACCATCGCAACGCAAACGCAAATGAGTAGTCCCGGAGGACATGGACCGGATCTAAGGACCCTATCAATTCACTTTCACTAGAACGAGTCTAACAGGAGCCAGTCAGGATAGTATAGTCGGCCGTGGTGGCCCCTCATTTCAACTCTCAAATGGGGGGTTCCCTGCTCTAAACTCCCCAAGGTCAAGGTAGAAGACCATAAAGACCCTCCTTCATAGATCGCATCTACCCCTAACAAAAGTATGAATGAATGAAATATGATCACACAAATGCAACACACAAATGCATAAGACATCTCGAATGACCAAGCATAACTTGGATTTTAACGCTGCTAAGCCTCTGCTTAGACTTCACAAATGACCAAGAATAACTTGGATTTTTCACACGGCTAAGCCTCTGCTTAGACTTTCATACCAATAACCGCAAACAACGAAAGAACTCATGAGTCCCTCAATACTCTACTGAAAATTTCACAATATCTCAATCCTATAATAACTTGTAATAATTTATCATTACTTGTAATAATTCCGCACCACTTGTAATAATTCCTCATCACTTGTAATAATTTAGAAAAATAACAACTTGTAATAATTTTATAAAAGCAACAACTTGTAATAATTTATAAAAACAACAACCTGTAATAATTTATAAAAGCAACAACTTGTAATAATTTATAAAAGCAACAACTTGTAATAATTTATAAAAACAACAACTTGTAATAATTTATAAAAACAACAACTTTCGTAAATATAGAATAAAATTTACCAATACCCTAAAATACCATGAAAGCATAATCCACTCAAAATCATATTGAGGACTTATGGTTGCCTCAAAATAAACAATCTCCTAATGAGGTTAAGGGGTTACCTCTCTACCCAAAATTCTCATAGTACCCCATATGTAAGACATTCCCCACTTCCCCTCTTACCTCGAATAAGGACGTCTTGTATGCTAAGTCCCGCGATGCCTAGAGATGCTACGCTCCGTGACGCCTAGAGACGCTATGCTCCTAACTCCTCACGTCCTGCCCCTAGTCGTCTCCTCTGAGAACTTTCCCAATGTTAGGAAAATTTGGAATGAAAAAATAGAGAGGGTCTGACGCCTATTTATACCCGTAGAGTCGGGTTTTTGTTAGTAACTGATTCACAGAAAAATTCCCCACATAATATTTTCTGTTTATATTATTTCCCTAAATAAAATATTTTATTTAATCAAGTAATTAAATTATACAATATATATATATATATTCGTCTATTATATTATTATTATTATTTTCTAAAAAAAATCAGGATGTTACACAATATGTATCTGAAAATAACTAGAGAAACCATTCAAGAAGCAATAGTGGGATTACCTGCAAGGCGCTCCAACATCTGATCAATGAAAGGTAGAGGGAAATGATCTTTCCTGGTAGCCTAGTTAAGCTTCTTGTAATCAATACACACCCTCCATTTATTTACAACCCGTGCCTGCAACATCTCCTTATTTCTCCCCTCAATAACTGTAGTTCCTGACTTCTTAGGCACCACCTGGACAGGAGAGACCTACTCACTGTCCAAGATAGGATAGATGATGCCAACCTTCAATAATTTAGTTACTTCTTTCTTCACTTCTTCAGCTATGGTTGGGTTCAGTCTTCTTTGAGGTTGCCTGCAAGTCTTAACATTATCCTCAAGCAAAATCCTATGCATACATATAGCAGGACTTATTCCTGGGATGTCATCCAAACTCCAACCAATAGCTTTCTCATGTTGTTTCAACACATTAACAAGAGCTGCTTCTTCTGCAATAGATAAATTATTAGAAATAATCACAGGTTTAGTGTTTAACTTACCCAAAAATGTGTATTTGAGGTGAGCAGGCAACTATTTGAGTTCTTCTTAGCTTTGTGGCTACTGCTCACACTCATCTTCTCCTGCTGTTTTTAAATTTTCTTCATTTTCTTCCCTTTTTTGTGAATTTTCAATGGATATACCTGCAGAAAACAAATCAAGTGGACTATCTACATCATGGTTAGTGAAAAATTTCGCAAACTGGCTAAGGTGGCCGAACACTATATGTGAATCTATGTTGTCCAACTGTACACATTCTAAGGTCTCATCTACATCTACATAGTTTTCATCGTTCAAAACATCAATAGCAAATAATGAATGGTCATAAATTACATAGTGACTCTCAATTGGAAACTTCAATGCAGCAAAGATGTTGAAAGTCACTTTCTCCTCACCAAACTCCATAGTCAAAACACCAACATATACATCAATCTTTATCTTAGTTGTCATCAAGAATGGCCTGCCCAGAATAATGGTGGACTGGCTCGTCTTTCTCTCATCATCCATGTCAATAATGTAGAAGTCAGTAGGGAATATCAACTGATTTACCTTAACAAGCACATCCTCAAGAAGACTAAGTGGCTGAACTGTAGTTTTATTAGCAAGTTGGATCACCACATTGGTTTCTTTGAGTTCCCCTAACTGAAGCATCTTATACAAAGTAGTGGGCATGACATTTATACTTGCACCTAGATAAATCAAAGCATTACGAAAAGTCAAGTGTGCAATAGTGCAAGGGATAGAGAATGAACCAGGATCACCACACTTCTGAGGAAGTGGCAACTGATATAGTGTAGAAACAACCTCAATGTTAGCTCCTTTGAGTTTCCTCTTGTAAGTACAGAGCTCTTTCAGAAATTTAACATACTTAGGGACCTGTTTGACAACTTCCAACAAGGGCAGATTAATCTCCACCTTTTTAAAGATCTCCAGCAACTCTTGATCCACCTCCTTAGTCTTTATAGCACAGGTTCTAGATGGAAAAGGAGTAGGAATCACAGGTCTGACTGGTGCACGAACAGGCTATGGTGGATCATCTTCTTCTAGTGGTTTGTCTTGGACAGTGGCAGGGATCTGAACTGGTTCTTCAATAGGCTTCACCTACTTGTTACTTCTTAGTGTAATGGCATTCAAATCTCCCTTAGGATTTACTCTAGTCTGTGATGGGAGTGCACCGGAACCCTGTTGTTTCAAACAGTTTACCTTAGTGGACAGTTGTCGAACCTGTGATTTTATGTCATTCATACCAGCCATCAAATTCTCCAGCAATTTACCCATATCTGGGTGAAAGTGCACGTCGTTATACACTTTACAAATAATGATTCCCCTAAAATAGTAATGTAGCACAGTGGGAACCAAGATATCAATCCAGGGAAATAGTGAGAATAGGTGAATGAGCTATGAATGATTCAATGGGGAATGAATGAAATATACAATGATAAAATGATAAACTAGAGTTAAAATATGCTATGCAATGAATGGAAATGAAACAGAATGCAAACTGGATGCAAAAATGCAAAAATCATAAAAATCACAAAACTGACCGTGTTGAACAGTAACACCGGTTAGCCACTAGACCACACTCGGTCAGAATTGGTTTTCTTGGTCAAAATGAAATGGTGACAAAATCTCTTGGTCAAGAAAGAAATGGGAGATCAAAAATGATGTATGAATGTTCCTGTAAAATTCTTGGTGCAGAAAATATAGAAGAATCACAAGGTTGACCTTACAAAACCAAAACTGATGCAAAAATGGTGCCTAGATGGAATGACTCTCGGTCAGATGCAAAACAAAGCAAAATGTCTCAGACAAGAACTTAACACAAGCTCTAAAACATATGGTTGACCGAGTGAAATGCAATTATTTTTCAGTTTTGAGTTTTAGAAATGGGAGATGACTGTGTGAGTGTGTGCTAGTGCGATGGCTTCAAAATCTGACCGTGGTGAATAGTGTCACTCGGTCAAAAATCAAAATCAGTGGCAAATGCAGTGTGTGAGTGATGGAATGAATGCACCAATGAATATTTATGTATTCTCAAGTATTTTCCAACGGGTTTGAAGTGCAAGAAAATTAAAACGGAATTTCAAAGCAAAGCAAGCTATGCTACACTACCTAGTGCATGAAAGTGAATCTGAACTAATGTCTAAACTGGACCAGATCTAAACTAACCTCCTAAATCATCTAAGAACATATTAAATCAGTAAATGAAAGCATTTAAATCTACCTAACATGGATGCAATTGACTTAGAACTAGTTTGGAAGTGCTACAACCTTCACAAAGCTTAAGCCATGGATGAATCCCAATTAACTCACCCCTCAAAAGACATTTGAGTGACCTAAGCCTCAATCTAGTTTAAAGAAACCTTCCTTCTCCAATTAAAACTCAATTATAACCAGGTTTCAGGAGAGACCCACTCACTGTCCGAGATAGGATAAATGATGCCAGCCTTCAATAATTGAGTTACTTCTTTCTTCACTTCTTCAGCTATGGTTGGGTTCAGTCTTCTTTGAGGTTGCCTGCAAGTCTTAACATTATCCTCAAGCAAAATCCTATGCATACATATCGCAGGACTTATCCCTGGGATGTCATCCAAACTCCAACCAATAACTTTCTCATGCTGTTTCAATACATTAACAAGAGCTGCTTCTTCTGCAATAGATAAATTATTAGCATAATCACAGGTTTAGTGTTTAACTTACCCAAAAATGTGTATTTGAGGTGAGCAGGCAGCTGTTTGAGTTCTTCTTTGCTTTGTGGCTGCTGCTCACACTCATCTTCTCCTGCTATTTTTGAATTTTCTTCATTTTCTTCCTTTTTTTGTGAATTTTCAATGGATATACCTGCAGAAAACAAATCAAGTGGACTATCTACATCATGGTTAGTGAAAAATTTCGCAAACTGGCTAAGGTGGCCGAACACTATATGTGAATCTATGTTGTCCAACTGTACACATTCTAAGGTCTCATCTACATCTACATAGTTTTCATCGTTCAAAACATCAATAGCAAATAATGAATGGTCATAAATTACAGAGTGACTCTCAATTGGAAACTTCAATGCAGCAAAGATGTTGAAAGTCACTTTCTTCTCACCAAACTCTATAGTCAAAACACCAGCATATACATCAATCTTTGTCTTAGTTGTCATCAAGAATGGCCTGCCCAGAATAATGGTGGACTGGCTAGTCTTCCTCTCATCATCCATGTCAATAATGTAGAAGTCAGTAGGGAATATCAACTGATTTACCTTAACAAGCACATCCTCAAGAAGACCAAGTGGCTGAACTACAACTTTATTAGCAAGCTGGATCACAACATTGGTTTCTTTGAGTTACCCTAACTGAAGCATCTTATACAAAGTAGTGGGCATTACATTTATACTTGCACCTAGATAAATCAAAGCATTACCAAATGTCAAGTGTCCAATAGTGCAAGGGATAGAGAATGAACCAGGATCACCACAATTCTGAGGCAGTGGCAACTGAGATAGTGTAGAAACAGCCTCTATGTTATCTCCTTTGAGTTTCCTCTTGTAAGTACAGAGCTCTTTCAGAAATTTAGCATACTTAGGGACCTGTTTGACAGCTTCCAACAAGGGTAGATTAATCTCCACCCTTTTAAAGATCTCCAACAACTCTAGATCCACCTCCTTAGTCTTTACAGCACGTGTTCTAGATGGAAAAGGAGTAGGAATCACAAGTCTGACTGGTGCACGAACAGGCTATGGTGGATCATCGTCTTCCAATGGTTTGTCTTGGACAGTGGCAGGGATCTGAATTGGTTCTTCAATAGGCTTCACCTGCTTGCCACTTCTCAGTGTAATGGCATTCAAATCTCCCTTAAGATTTACTCTAGTCTGTGATGGGAGTGCACTGGAACCCTATTGTTTCAAACAGTTTACCTCAATGGACAGTTGTCCCACTGAAGAAGGCAACCTTAGTGTCGTGCTAAGGTGCTCTTCAAATAAGTTCCCCTAAAACAATATAATGCAGTACAGTGGGAACCAGAGTATCATTCCAGGGAAGTAGTGAGTATAGGTGAATGAGTCATGAATGATTCAATGGGGAATGAATGAAATATACAATGATAAAATGGGGTTAAAATATGCTATGCAATGAATGGAAATGGTACAGAATGCAAAATGAATGAAACTGTGCAGAATCACAAAAAATGACCACAATGAACAGTAACCTCGGTCAGAAAATGGTGCACTCGGTCAACTATGAAATGGTGCGGTAAAATGAAAATCTGGCTGAGCAAAAATGTTCTAAATGATGAATGGATGATTCAGTCAAAACATAGGTGCAGAAAATATGGATGAATGAAGTGGTTGACCGAGAGTGAATGAAAATAGACCAAAAGTTAGCCAAACTGACGTGGGTGAATAGTAATGTCGGTCAGAATTGAGGTACCTGCGCAAAAGGTTAGGAAATGCAAAAATATGGATATTTTGCACAGACATGATGTAGAAAAAATGTAAAAATCAAGGTCTTGACCGAGGATTCTCAAAATAAGTTAAAAATGATCTGTGCCTAGGTTATAAGAACTGTATTTAAATTGTGTCATGCTTTGTACTGAGTAAAATATGCATTATACATGGGTAATCTTTATCAAGAGCTCAAAATCATTGAATTTATGCTAGTGTCTTATGATTTTTTTCTTTGCCTAGGAGTGCAAATGTTCAAAAGTGTGGGGTATTTTGATGAGACATTAATTTAACACATTTTATTTAATTAATAATTATATTTAAGTATCTTTAAATAACTAGAAAAAGCCTAAGTGACTGTAAATTATATTCTGTGAAGAATTATGAAGCCTAGGATAAATTTATTTTAAGACAGCATATAATCACCACATTTTAATTTATTCACAGCCTGATGCTCACTTATTGTTTCGCCTGTATCTTTTGACACAATGCTCCTAAAATTGTGATTTTTGTTGCAGATTAAAATAGACACATGGAGCTTTCAATAGAAACTAGAATCACACAATTCGGTGCAGAAATAGATTTTTCACAATCACTTCAAGTCGAGTCAACTGCAGCCTACAAATCCAGAAAAGTCAACTTCGAAAATTGGGTCTCCAGGATGCTATGACGCTCCTAAAATCACAAAATCTATACCAAAAGAAAGTAGACTCGCTGGGTTTTAATTTAGATTTTGAATGACATAATTTGGACTAGAAATAAATTTTTGATGAGCCAAACAAGTAGGCTCGATAGTAGCTGCAATCAGCAGAAACGCGCGAAGAACCTCTCTCAGTAATTAAGGCCCACTGGACTCGCCCAGGCCCCTAAAATCACGAAACATGTCTCATTTGAAAAAAGATTCGAATATCTTCAATTGGAAACTCAAATCGATCAAATTGGTGAAGAAACGAGCAAGATACACATACTTTAAGTTAACCATATGCAGTTGAAGCACGAGAAAAACGTGAGCTGAAGGAATACGGGCCAGTTCATACGAAGGCCCACCCACTAAGCAGAGATTATGTAGATTATAAATAGCTATAGTCCCTATGTAATTAGTGTAGAGAGTTTTAGAAAAAGAAATAGATCATATAGTTTTTAGTTTACAGTTTCTGTTTTCAGTTAAGATGCATCAACGTTCAATGGTTCTTCTCCATGTTCGAAGTAGCTTGTAGATTCTGCATTTTCAGTTCAATTCAAGTAAGTTCTTCATAGTTTTCTTTGCTTTATCTCTCTCACTTCGCATTCATTACTTCACCAATCACATCCATTTCTACACTCTCGCGTTTTCTTGATTAAATCCATGCTTTTGCGCCACGACTTGAAGCACCGTTTGTAGGTTCGTTAGTAGTTTCTTTCTTTGCAACAGTGAGTTCTTTGATTTCTGGATTTTCGTATGTGTTCAATCTTGAATCTGTGGAAGTTTCTAAAGAGTTGAATCACCAAAGAATAGTCTCTTGGTACTTTGCGAAATTAAAGAGCAACTGAATGTCTTTTAGTGGTGTAAAATCCAGCTCTGGAATTTAGCAAGGTCCAGCACCATTCGTGTGATCTTTCCTCTTGGAAATCTCTGCTAAAAAAATATTCTTTGTTATATGTTCTATAGATCCTGTAGGCGTAGATCTGTTTTAGTTGATAGATAATTGTCTGGATTTCATAAATGATTTCAGTAGCTTAGGTAATCATGTTTTTGTAGTTACTTGAGTTTTGATTAGCATTGTTTCAAGCACTGTTTTAGTTTAATTTCAGCCTTAGCCTAGTTTAGTTACAGAATTTAGTTTCTTTGCATCATTTCAATTTTGTTCGATATTTGGTTTAGCACTGCACTGTTCTCATCTTCTAGTTCAGCCTATTAAGCTTTGTGTTGCTTTATCCAATTGTAGATCAGTAGTAGTTTCGATATTTCCTTATAGTCGCACTCTTGAATTTCAGCTTAGATTCTATAATTCTTGCATTAGTTCCGCTACAATTAAAAACCAAAAAAGTAGAGTCATTCATTTCGCATTTATCTTCTACATCATAGTCAGATTGCCTTAGGAATTTAGAGTAGCATCCCAACATTCACACTTTGCAATATCACTATTCATTCCATCGAATTCTACATTCGCATTCCATTTAAAATTCACATTCTATATTTCTGCACTACAGTAGGATAGCATAAGCATAAGTCATTCAGTCATTTTGTTTTGAACCATAGCTCAAATCTCATTCAATAATAATCTGCATTTCAATCATCCACCAAATTCATATCTCATTTCTATCATTGCATTGTTTCAATAGCAATTTAGAAGTCTGCATCTATAGGAAATTCACTGCATCAATAATAGATTTGTAAGTCACGAAATAATTGTTAGATAAGTGTTAATGTTCCAAGCATTTTGCACTATAGGAAGGTAGGATCATATATCAAATTCCATATCATTCATTTCTATTTTTACATCCATATTGACAAAACCCGCTGCCATATTCACACCATTGGATTTCCATCTCATTTGCATTATTCACAGCACATAACTCCATAAAATCATGATAAAAACAGCAGCTTAAAATCATACCATTCTCATCCCCTCAATTTGGATTTTCATCCATAAACACATAATCAATTACACCATCCTAATTTGCTCCATGGATTGACACTGAAGGTCTCCTCTCTACTGCATTAAAAAGGGGATTTGAAATTGTTTGAGAAAACCAAACGTGACAAAAAGGTTTAATCAGGAGTCTGAGTTTTGGTGGCACGGGATGAGGCAGATGATGGAGGACAAGGACGAGGCAGTAGATTGGGAAAATCCAAGGTGATTTTATCGTTGGTGATTTTATCATGGGTGATTTTATCATGGGTGATTTTACAATGGGTGATTCTATCGAGGATGATTTTATCGTGGATGATTTTATCGAGAATAATTTTATCGTCGGTGATTTTATTTAGGATGATTTTCTCATGGGTGATTTTATCATGGGTGATTTTAATATGGGTGATTTTAGCATGGGCGATTTTTGTTTGGGAGATTTTATGGAGGGTCATTTTAGTGTCGGTGATTTTATCTAGGGTGACTTTATCATGTGTGATTTTATCATAGGTGATTTTATCATAGGTGATTTTACCATGGGTGATTTTAGTGTAGGTTATTTTATAGTGGGTGAATTTATTGTGGGTGATTTTATCAAGGGTGATTTTATCATGGGTGATTTTATCGAGAGTGATTTTATCGTGGGTAATTTTATCATGGGTGATTTTATCGTGGGTGATTTTAGCTTGGGTGATTTTATCAAGGGTGATTTTATCATGGATGATTTTATTGATGGTGATTTTATCATTGGTGATTTTATCGTGGGTGATTTTATCAAGGGTGATTATCATGGGTGATTTTATCGTGGGTGATTTTATCGAGGGAGATTTTGTCGAGGGAGATTTTATCGAGGGTGATTTTATCATGGGTGATTTTAGTGTGGCTGAGTTTATCGTGGGTGATTTTATCGTACGTGATTTTGTTGAGGCTGATTTTATCATTGGTGATTTTATCGTGGGTGATTTTATCGATGGTGGTTTTATCATGGATGCTTTTATCGTGGGTGATTTTATTGATGGTGATTTTATTGGGGGTGATTTTATCATGGGTAATCTTATCATGGGAGATTTTAGCTGGTGCGATTTTATTGTGGGAGATTTTATCGGGGGTGATTTTATCAAGGATGATTTTATGGTGGGCGATTTTATGAAGGGTGATTTTATAGGTGATTTATTGAAGGTGATTTTATCGTGAGTGATTTTATCATGGGTTATTTTATTGTGTGTGATTTTAACGCGGGTGATTTTATCGGGGGTGGTTTTATCGTGGGTGATTTTATCGTAAGTGATCTTATCATGGATGATCTTATAGTGGGTGACTTTATCATGAGTGATTTTATCAAGCGTGATTTTATCATGGGTGATTTTATCGTAGATGATTTTAGTGTGAGTCATTTTAACTTGGGTGATCTTATTGAGGGTGAGTTTATAATAGGTGACTTTATTAAGGTGATTTTATCATGGGTGAATTTATCAAGGGTGATTTTATTTTGGGTGATTTTATCATGGGTGATTTTATCATGGGTGATTTTATCAAGGGTGATTTTATCATTGGTCATTTTATCGTGGATGATTTTATCGGGGTGATTTTATCACAGGTGATTTTATTGGGGTGATTTTATCGTAGGTGAATTTATCGAGGGTGATTTTATTGTGGGTGATTTTATTGGGGGTGATTTTTGTCATGGGTGATTTTATCGTGGGTAATTTTAGCGGGGGTGATTTCATCGTGGCTGATTTTATCATGAGTGATTTTATAATGCGTGATTTTATCGAGGATGATATTATCGTTAGTAATTTTATTGTGGGTGATTTTATCGAGGGTGATTTTATCATGGGTGATTTTATCGATGGTGATTTTATCTTGGGTGATTCTATCGAGGGTGATTTTATCGTGGATGATTTTATTAAGGATGATTTTATCGTGGTTGATTTTATTGATGGTGAATTTATCGTGGATGATTTTATCGTGGGAGATTATAGCATGGGTGATTTTATTGTGGGTGATATTATCGTGGGTGATTTTATCATGGGTGATTTTATCGTGGGTGATTTTAGCGAGGTTGATTTGATCATGGGTGATATTATCAACGATGATTTTATCGTGGATGATTTTATCAACGGTGATTTTATCGTGGGAGATTATAGCATGGGTGATTTTATTGTGGGTGATATTATCGAGGGTGATTTTATCATGGATTATTTTATCGTGGGTGATTTTAGCGGGGTTGATTTGATCATGGGTGATATTATCAACGATAATTTTATCGTGGATGATTTTATCAACGGTGATTTTATCGTGGTTTATTTTATCATGGGTGATTCTATAGAGGGTGATTTTATCGTGGGTGATTTTAGCGGGGTTGATTTTATCTAGGGTGGATTTTATGAACGATGATTTTATCGTGGATGATTCTATCAGGGGTGATTTTATCGAAGTTGATTTAATTATGGCTGATTTTATCGTGGGTGGTTTTATGGAGGGTGATTTTATCGTGGGTGATTTTACAGTGGGTGATTTTATCACGGGTGATTTTATCGTAGGTGATTTTTGTGTTGGTGATTTTATCGTTGCTTATTTTATCGTGGGTGATTTTATCGAGGGTGATTTCATCATGGGTGATTTTATCTTGGGTATTTTATTGACGGCGGTTTTATCCTAGGTGATTTTATTGGGCGATATTTTATCATGGGTGATTTTATCATGAGTGATTTTAGCCAGTGCATTTTTATCGTGGGTGATTTTATCGGGGGTGATTTGATCATTGGTGATTTTATAGTGGGTGATTTTATCAAGGTTTATTTTATCGATATCCTGGGTGTTTTATCGTGGGTGATTTTATAATGGGTGATTTTAACGAGGGGATTTTATCGGGGGTGATTTTATCGTGGGTGATTTTATCGTGGGTGATTTTATCGTGGGTGATTTTATCATGTATGATTTTATCGTGGGTGATTTTATCGTGGATGATTTTATCAAGGCTAATTTTATCATGGGTGATGTTATCCTGGATGATTTTAGTGTGAGTGATTTTAACGTACGTGATTTTAACGAGGGTGAATTTATCATAGGTGATTTTATCGTGGGAGAATTTATCGGTGGTGATTTTATGGTGGGTGATTTTATTGGGGGCGATTTTGTCATGGGTGATTTTATCGTCAGTGATTTTATCATTGTTGAATTTATCGAGGATGATATTATCGTTAGTGATATTATCTTGGGTGATTTATCAATGGTGATTTTATCATGGATGATTTTATCGTGGGTAATTTTATCGTGGGTGATTTTATCGAGGGTAATTTTATCATGGGTGATTTTATCGAGGGTGATTTTATCGTGGGCGATTTTATCAAGTTTTATTTTAATGTGGGTGATTTTATTAAGGATGATTTTATCATGGGTGATTGTAGCGCGAGTGATTTTGTTGAGGGTGATTTTATCAGGGCTTATTTTATCGAGGGTGATTTTATCATGCGTAATTTTATCGTTGGTGATTTTATCGTGGGTGATTTTATCGTGGGTGATTTTATCGTGGGTGAGTTTATCGTGGGTGACTTTATCAAGGGTAATTTTATTGTGGGTGATTCTCTCGAGGGCTATTTTATCGTGGGCGATTTTATTGAGAGTGATTTTATCCTGGCTAATTTTACTGTGGGTGATATTCGTGTCAGTGATTTTATCGTGGGTGATATTCTTGTCGGTGATTTTATCGTGGGTGATTTTAGCAACGGTGGTTTTATCCTCGGTGAATTTATCGTGGATGATTTTATTGGCAGTGATTTTATCATGGGTGATTTTAGTGGCTGCGATTTCATCGTTGTTGATTTTATCGAGGGTGATTTTATCAAGGCTGATTTTATCCAGGACATTTTAATGTTGTGATTTGATCATGGGTGATTTTATCGAAGGTGATTTTATCGTGGGTGATTTTTTCATGGGTGATTTTATCGTGTGTGATTTTATCATCAGTGATTTTATCGTGAGTGATTTTATCGTGGATGATTTTATCAAGGGTGGTTTTATCATGGGTGAGTTTATCGTGGGCTATTTTATTAAGGGTGATTTTATCATGGGTGATGTTAACAAGGGTGATTTTATCGAGGGTGATTTTATAGTGGGTGATTTTATCAAGGGTGATTTTATCGACGTTGATTTTATTGTGGGTTATTTTGTCATGGGTAATTTTATCATCTATGATTTTATAGTGGCTGATTTTAACGGGGGTGAGTTTATCGGGGGTGATTTTATCGTGGGTGATCTTAACATGGGTGATTTTATCGTGGGTGATTTTATTGTGGCTGATTTTAAAATGAGTGATTTTATCTTGAGTGATTTTATAATGGGTGATTTTATCGATGATGATATTATCGTTAGCAATATTATCTTGGGTGATTTTATCGTGGGTGATTTTATCAATGGTGATTTTATCATGGGTGATTTTATCATGGAAGATTCTATCATGGGTGATTTTTTAGTGGGTGATTTTATCGTGGATGATTTTATTGAGGGTGATTTTATCATAGGTGATTTTATTGAGAGTGATTTTATCGTAGGTGATTTTATCGTGGGTGATTTTATCATGGGTGATTTTATCGTGGGTGATTTTAGTGAGGCTGATTTTATCGTGGATGATTTTATCAAGGGCGATTTTATTAACGGTGATTTTATCGTGGGTGATTTTATCATCTGTGATTCTATCGAGGGTGGTTTTATAATGGGTGATTTTATCATGGGTGATTTTATTGATGGTGATTTTATTGAGGATGATTTTATTGTGGGTGATTTTATCGAGGGTGATTTTATCGTAGGTGATTTTATCATCTGTGATTCTATCGAGGGTGATTTTATAATGTGTAATTTTATCATGGGTGATTTTATTGAGGGTGATTTTATCGAGGGCGATTTTATTAAGGGTGATTTTATCATCGGTGATTTAAGTATCGATGATTTTATCGTTGGTGATTTTATCCTGGGTGATTTTATCGTCAATGATTTTACTATGGATGATTCTATCGAGGATGATTTTATCATGGATGATTTTATCGAGGATGATTTTATGGTAGGTGATTTTACTGAGTGTGATTTTCTTATGGGTGATTTTATCATGGGTGATTTTAACATGGGTGATTTTAGCATGGATGATTTTTGTTTGGGAGATTTTATTGAGGTTGATTTTAGAGTCGGTGATTTTATCGAGGGTGACTTTATCATAGGTAATTTTATCATGGGTTATTTTAACGTGGGTAACTTTAGTATGGGTTATTTTATAGTGGGTGATTTTATCGTGGGTGATGATATCAAGGGTGATTTTATCGAGGGTTATTTTATCGTGGGTAATTTTATCATGGGTAATTTTATTGTGGCTGAGTTTAGCTTGGGCGATTTTATGGAGGGTTATTATATCATGTGTTGATTTTATCATGGGTGATTTTTTCGACGGAGATTTTATCGTGGCTGATTTTATCGAGGGTGATTTTATCATGGGTGATTTTAGTGTGGCTGAGTTTATCGTGGGTGATTTTATTGTGGGTGAATTTATTGTGGGTGAATTTGTCGAGGGAGATTTTAACATGGGTGATTTTATAGTTGGTGATTTTATCGATGGTGGTTTTATCATGGATGATTTTATCATGGGTGATTTTATCAATGGTGATTTTATCGTGGGTGATTTTATCATGGGGGATTCTATAAATGGTAATTTTATAATGGGTGATTTTATTGTGCGTGATTTAATTGAGGGTAATTTTATCATGGGTGATTTTATCGAGGGTCATTTTATCGTGGGTGATTTTACTATGGGTGATTCTTTCGAGGATGATTTTATCGAGCATGATTTTATCGAGGATGATTTTATCTAGGATGATTTTATGGAAGATGATTTTAGCGTGGGTGATTTTATTGTGGGTGATTTTATTGAGGGTGATTTTAGAATGGGTGATTTTTGTTTGCAAGATTTTATCGAGGGTGATTTTAGTGTTAGTGATTTTATCAAAGGTGACTTTATCATGGGTGATTTTATCATGGGTTATTTTATCGTGTGTGAGTTGAGTGTGGGTTATTTTTTAGTGGGTTTATCAAGGGTGATTTTATCGTGAGTGATTTTATCAAGGGTGATTTTATCAAGGGTGATTTTATCGTGAGTGATTTTATCAAGGGTGATTTTATCATGGTTGATTTTATCGAGGGTGATTTTATCTTGGGTAATTTTATCATGGGTGATTTTATCATGGGTGATTTTAGCTTGGGTGATTTTATCGAGGGTGATTTTATCATTGGTGATTTTATCGTGCGTGATTTTATCAAGTGTGATTTTATCATTGGTGATTTTATCGTGGGTGATTTAATCGAGGGTGATTTTCTTGGTTGACGTTATCGAGGTTGATTTTATCATGAGTGATTTTATTGTGGATAATTTTTTCAAGGGTGATTTTATCATAGGTGATTTTATCGTGGATTATTTTAGTGTGAGTGATTTTAACGTGGGAGATTTTATCAAGGGTGACTTTATCTTAGGTGATTATATCGACAGTGATTTTATCGACGATGATTTTATCATGGGTGATTTTATCTAGGGTGATTTTATCGTAAGTGATTTTATCATGGGTGATTTTACCGTGTGTGATTTTATCAAGGGTGATTATAAAACGATGATTTTCTCAAGAGTGATTTTATGAAGGGTGATTTTATCAAGGGTGATTTTATGGAAGGTGATTTTATGGAAGGTGATTTTATCGTGGGTGATTTTATCATGGGTGATTTTATCATGGGTGATTTTAACGGGGGTGATTTTATCGGGGGTTGATTTTATCATGGGTAATTTTATCGCGGATGATTTTAGTGTGAGTAATTTTAACGTGGGTGATTTTAAAGAGGGTTACTTTATCATGGCTGATTTTATTGAGGGTGATTTTATCGTGATTGATTTTATCATGGATGATTTTATGAAGGGTTATTTTATCATGGGTGATTCTATCGTCGGTGATTAAGTATCGGTGATTTTATCGTATCATTTGCCACAATGCTCCTAACATCGTGATTTTTGATGCAGATTAAAATAGACACATAGAGCTTTTCATAGAAACTGGAATCACACAATTCGGTGCAGAAATGGATTTTTCGCAATCACCCTAAGTCGAGCCAACTGTAGGCTACAAATCCAGAAAAGTCAACCTCGAAGAATTAGGTCTCCAGAATGCTACAAAGCTCCTAAAATCACAAAATCTGTACCAGAAGAAAGTAGACTCGCTGGGATTTAATTTAGTGCACTTAAAATGCAAGCATATCAGTCGTTTCTTGTCTGAATTAGGCGATTCAAGCTCCTTCTGAAAGCTCTATGTCTTAACTTCAAAAAGTCACCATTCTCATTCAATTGGGAGATCTGGCGCACTTTCTATAATTAAATCATTCAGACATGTTCGCTGGGCTGATCTGGCCTGGTGAACCCTACTTCAATAATTTACGGAAAATTCAATTTAAGTCCAAATTAAGTTATTCAAAGGGTTGATTAAAGCCCAATAAGTCAGCTAATCAATAAATCAAATCTAATCCAATTGAGTTCTGGAGCTTAAATTAAGTGCTGTGACTCGTGGGACGCGTGAGTTGCACTTGTGCCAACTTCAAATGTGTGTGGAGAATGTAATTGTGGTCCAAATCACATGCTTCAAATTTTGGCTGAAAGATGCACGTGTCTATCTTCATTTGCATCCAGAATCATGAATTTTGGATCTCTTTAGAAATTACAATAAATAAAACAATGGACCTATGTCAGTTTCTGTTTACAATAGAACTATGCTAATTTACTGTTTTTATGCACATTTCTTTGCTAAGGCTTCCAATGGTCCAATAACACAAATAATGCTTAATTTATCTTTGTTAACAACTTATAAACATTAAGAAAACATTATCAGACATTTAAAATAAGATAAAATTCAGTCACATCAGGCTATGGTGGGACATCTTCCTCTAGTGATTTGTCCTAGACAGTGGCAGGGATCTGTATTGGTACATCATCAAATTTCAAACAATGATTCCCTCAACAAATAAGCAATGTAGTAATAGTGGGAACCAAGATATCAATCCGTGGAAGTAAAGAGTAAAGAGGAATAAGAGATAAGTAATTCAAATGAGTGAAAAATGCATGAAATGGATGAAATGCAACCTAAAAGTCAAGTTAAAACTAAATGAACCTAAATGAGGTTAAAATCTATATGATATGAATGAAATGGAAAACAGAATGCTAATTAAAAAGATGCAATGCAGATCGGTACAGATTTCACAACTTAACCAACTCAAAATTCAAGTGAACACTTACCTTTGCCAAAAATTCAAGTTGGTCAAAACTGTGAAGTAATTGCACCAAATGTTAGTAAACAACAAAAAAAACACTTTTTACAAAGACGTGGTTAGTAAAATATGTATAGAAATGGGGGTTGACCGAGTATCAATGATTTTGGCTAAGTTTGGTGCACCAAAAGTGCACCACTCGGTCAAGTATATTTATTTTTGATTTTTTTTAAACCCTGGCCGAGCACAAATGACCTAATGGATGAAAGAATGAAGTGGTAAAAAATTGGTTCGGGCAAAGTTGAAGATGGCTAAGCCAAAATGCAAGATCAAGTTCTGACCGAGCCAAAAACTAGCCAAAACTAGCCAAAAATGGGTGGCTCTCGGTCAAGTACTAGATCCAGTCAACT
>BDMB01000264.1:30775-56544 GCA_016859785.1 Macrotyloma uniflorum
TATATATATATATATATATATATCATTTTTAAATATAATAAATATTATTATCTATTATTATTATATATTATCAAAATTGAATATATCAAATATTTATATAATAAATTATTATTTTAAAAAATTAAATATAAATTAAAAATTAAAAATTATTATCTATTATTTAAAAATAAGAATAGTATTAATTTAATTTTCTTGAGATCATGTTAATAAGTATCAAATGATAATATTCTAACTTTTTGCTTTTTTCTTACTGTCATAATAAACTTCTATTTTTCATTTTTTCCATTTCATCTCTATGTGTGGATTTTTCATTCTTTCCATTTCATTTCTATGTGTAGCTTCTTCCAATTTCTTCAATGTTTTATTTTTCATGAAATGCCATTATGATATCAAAGACACCTCACCACCAAATCAATTATGTAGGGAAGACACATTTCACAATTATGTATGTAAAAAAAAATATTATTTTATAAGTAATAACAAATTCATCTTAGCATGTCATTATAAAATGGGAATAAATTAAAACAAATTTATAATGAAAGCTAAACAATAATGACAAAAAAGAAATTATAATTCAAAAAATACAGTTACCCATTGTATCATAATGCACACTAAAAAACATTGTGAAATATATAACTGCACACATAAATTACAAAAAAATATAAAAATAGATAACATATTCTTAACAGAAAAAAGTAATGAACTATTATAAAATATAGGAGTACACATAAAACAATAATAATCATTAAATAGTGTCACACATTTAATACTTATTTATATAAAAAATAATAATATTATTTTAAATCAAATAAAAAATTTATCTTTTTGTCTTATTAAAAAATATCATATACAAATTAAAATAAATTAGTAAAGAACATGATAAATAAGAAATTGACTTCAAAATATATATTTACCCAATTTTACATGCTACATACTACAAAAACTTTATCAAATATATAAATGTATATATAATTACAAAAAATATAAAAATAAAAAACACATATTTTAAAAAATAATAATGAATTATTGAAAAAAAAAAAACATAACTACACACNAACCATGAAATGAAAATACATATATAATAACTAATTCATCTTATATGTTATTATAAAATACCTTCCTACAAATTAAAATAATAATTAAACTTTAATAACAAATTACAAATTCATTTATCTAATATAATTTTTAAATATTAAGATAAATTAAAAAAATATGTCATTTAATTAATTAAGCAAACATAATTATATTACAGTAACATTATATTTTTATATTAAAAAAATAGGGATTTTAATGAAATGAAAATATTAATTATTTATAAAAAATAATGTGACAAAATAAGTTATTAATCTAAATTTTATTATAATTATTTGTTGAGTAATAAATTTTCTAATAAATATTATGAATGAAAAATAAATATGTAATAGATGTATATAATATTTAATAATAATGTATAAATTATTTATTTAATGAATTTATAGGTTCCACTTTGATGTTAAAATAGGGTATATTAAACAACAAACATTAATTGACAGTTAATTACAAACTAGAATGGCATTCCAACTGATAAATAATACATCTAATTTATCTAGAAAACGAAAATGAGAATGGTTTATTAATTTTTTAATTTTGTTCTTGTTTTACAGTAACGTGTGACTGTGAGTTCATAACTAGACTTTACTGGAAGTAACCGAATTCATGACATATTTAATTATTGTAATTTATATTCAACTGTTGTAAAACGGGTTTCTGTTTTTAAATACTTGTTCTTGTTTTAGGTTTTATATATTAAAGATTTTTGTAATTTTTATTTTTTAATCAAAACAAAGTATAATATTTTTGTTTATTTAACTACTTATATCAAATTTAAAAAGATAAAAAATATAAAATTTTGCTATTTTACAAATACTAAAAATATTTTTAATCTTTTAAAATATTAATAATACAAAATTTAATATAATAAATCGATATATCATTACTTATTAATTGATTTTTCTATATTAAATATTTTTAATCGGTTATAAGTTTTATTGACAACTATTTAAATTTCAAATGAATAATTAAATTTCTTAAAAAAAAAATTTCACACTTTAGTTTAAGATAATAAATCAAAATTATAATAGTCAAATAAATAATAAAATATTCATAATGAAAGATTTTTAAATTTTAGGACTAAGAAAGTTTATATTAAAAAATTTTCTCTACCTTCTCTCTTATCATTATTAATAATTACCCATTTTTTTATCACAATTTAGGATTTTAGAATTTTCACCCAAAATCCTCCGTCACGACAGAAAGGGTTGCATACGAAGTAGCCGATCCCAATACCGCTGTCATTGTAGACATGTACGTTGAGAACGTCGAGGCCGGAGACAACAACGACGACTCTCACTTGAAATGTGCGAAAAGCACGATGATTAGGGAGAAAAAGAAAAGGAAGCCAAGAAAGAGAAAAATGCCGAAGCAGTAACAGAAGAAAAAGAAGAAGAGAAGGAGGCAAGTGGTTCTGTCGAATTGGGATACAAGAGCTTAAGTTCTTCTATAGAGATGTTTCATTACTTCTACAATATTCTTCATACCTGGCCTAAACATCTCAACATCTCAATGTTTTATATCATTGACGCAAGTCAATGCAATGTACTATTCCTAAACTGTAATAAGATCTTCTTCACTTAAAGGGGTAAAATTGGTATGAACATCCTCTAATTAGATTATTTAGAGGAGTGATTGACATTTGTTAATATGACTATATTGCAAAAAAAAAAAATTGATGATTATAAGTGATGTTATAAAATTATAACTTAATTATTTTTTTTCATTATTTTAAAAATCATTTTTAGCATAATCACACATATTAATAGTAGAATTAAAGAGATAATAAAAGTTATAACAAAATTGTATAACTTTAATAAATTTTTACCATAAAGATTGCAAAAAAAATTTACTCTTCAGATTAAACTAAGAAATATATTGTAAATTTTGAAAGTTGCTCTTCAGATTGCGTATTAAGGAAGAATGACTTTCTTGGAGATAAAGAAAGAAGAGAGGACGGAGTGATGGTGGATTTTCTGCATACGCAAAGTGAAAAGTAGTTTTCAAAATTACTCCCAAATTTCTCCGTCAAATTTGGCTTATTAGTATATTTCTTACTTTAGTAAATTTTTTTGGCAATCTTTATTGTAAAAAGTTATTAAAAATATTTGTGATAAATTATTTTTTTTTATTATCTATCTAATTCTATCATTAATCTTTGTGATTATGCTAAAAATGATTTCTTTATAAATTAATAAAAATAAATTATTATGTTATATTTTTCATCCCTCATAATCTTCATTTAACCTATGTCAATCCCTCCCATAAATAATCCATTTAGAGGATGTTCATCCAAATTTTAATCCTTTAAATGAAAAAGACCTTGCTAAAGCTCAAAAGTGGTACAATACATTGGCCTGCATTAATGATATAGTAGAAAATATAACAAAAATTATCTACAGAACCTACGTAAAGGACAAAGATATTGGTAAGGCTACATTTTGTTGGGATAACCGACACTACAAAGGAATATTCTCAAATGACTTCAAATGATGGACTCAAGGAGAAACTCCTGATAACATTTATTACAATTTGTTACACTTTGCCAACAAGGGAGGTGCTCTTGTGGATTCTAATAGGCTTGAGGTGTGATTGAAAACCATACCATTAATACAAAGTTCCTTCCACGTTACATCTTTTAAATTTATGTGTCTGCCCTTATTTTCATAGATATAAAAAATTTATTAAAAAAATATTTATGAGAGGGAAATTTTGTTTTTGTTTTAAGACGAGTCCATGACTAAACTGTGCTGACCAGGTAGACAAAGACAATTACATATTTTACTGTCATGGTATGAGATATCTGAAAGAGATTATGTCTTTTTAGATACTTATTCTGTTTTAATATTTGATCCACATATTACTCTTCATCCAATATGGATACAACTCTAATCAAACTTATCATTAGTAAAAATATTTACAGTATTTTTGACGTGTTAGTTTATCAATGCAATAAGTTAATTATCAATGTTTTCCAATTTTTTTACAAGTTTAATTTTTAAATCTGATTTTCTTTTACTTGATAATTTAATATTAATCGTGTTTAATTATGATCTTGATTAACTTTATATGATATACACTTTTAAAAAAACTTTACTACATTTCTAACTCCATTATATTGAGTTAATTTCAAATTGATTTTTGTGTATGATATTTATTTTTTAAATAAAAATTCAAAATTTGTATTGTGTATGATATTCAGGAAGTGCTTAATTTCTTCAATAAGAAGGAATAAAAATAATAATTTTAAATTTTAAAAAAATTATATATTCTCTTAACTTTGTTTCACTTAAGTCTTATCATATACTCTTATTTTATTTTCAATTTAGCATGTTAAGATTATAATCAAATTGGGAAGATATAGTTTATATTTTGTTTTTTATGAGCAAAAGATAATAATAAATAAATAACTAAGTACAAATAATATTATTGATAGAGTTAAAAAAAAAAAAATTGTACAAGAATATATAAAATTGTACAGATAAAAATATAAATTAAATAAGTTATAAATACAACTAATATTATTATTATTACAGAATAAAAAAATTGTACCAGAATATACAAAATTGTACATATAAAAATCTAAATTACATAATTATAACACTTTGTTCTTTTTAATGAAATTCTTTTTCTATTGATAAAAAACAAAAGAATATCATTTCTTTTAGTAATTATATCAAATTTAAGAAGATGAATAAGAATGACTTTTCCCATTTTCCAAATATTAAAAATATTTTCCAAATATTAAAAATATTTTTAATATTTTAAAAATATTAACAGTAAAAAATTTAAATATTATAAAATATAAGAGTTAAAACTTTGCAGCAATTTAGGCATAATTATTTTAGTTACGAGAAATGATATATGATGAACAAATATTAAAATTTTTAATATCTAATGTGTTTCAAATTTTCTCAATAAAAAATCAATTAAAGGATTTGTGTTTTTTATATACTGGTTGCTGTTTTAAAATGTGTTATTCAATATATGGCTTTTCTCCTTGATTCAAATAAAAAAGTGACCACATAACCAACAATCTTGTATTAGTAAAAAAAGCTTCAATGATGTTGAAAATAAAAATGAAGGAATATCAAACCACCAACAAAAAAGAATAATGGAAGAATGCAGCTTACACAAGATCAAATGAAAAAAAAATTTTGAAATTGTTATAAGAATCAAAGACTGATCACAAAGTCAATAGTTTCATTGGTGAGTCAACATCTAAGTCAATGGATTTTGTCTTCATATTTCTATGAATTACACAAAATTAAACCTGATAAAACTTTCAAATGGGACTACTGAATATACAGAGTCAATTAATCTCACACATTCATTTAACATCCACAATGTAATGTTTATACCAGATTTTTCTTTTAACATGATTTTAGTACAAAAATTATTGGAATATCAAAACTGCCAACTAAAGTTTTATTGGAAGAACTATAAGATAATGGCGGTTGTTTCGATGGAGATGATTGAAGAAGCTGACCTTATCAATTGACTCTATTATCTCAAGATATCAAGGACCCATCCTCTAGAACAAACAACAGTCACTAAAAATAATCAAGCTGAAGGTGATTTGAGCATGTGGCACTACAAACTTGACCATCCTTCAGATAAAGACCTCCAAAGAATGAGTGACATTTTTCCTTACATAGTATTTGATAGAAAACAAATCTGTGACTCTTGTCATTTTTCCAAACAGCATAGGTTATCATTCGTACACACTAGCACTAGAAAACTGCATAATTTCGATTTAATACATGTTGATATATGGGGTCCTTTGAGAAATGTTTCCATTTACGGGCACAAGTATTTTTTTACTATGGTTGATGATCATAGTAGATTCACTTGGATTTACTTAATGAAAAATAAAAATGAAATCAGCACTGCATTAGCTAAATTCTTTAAAATGATTTAGACTTTCTTTGATGTCAAAGTAAAAATAGTTAGATCTGATAATTGTAAGAGTTTTTATGTAATGATTTATATGACAAGCATGGTATAATTCATCAAACATCCTGTGTGGAAACACCTCAAGAAAACTCTATTGTTGAGAGAAAGCATCAACACATCTTGAATGTCACTCACAACATTATGTTTCAATTTGGGATGCCCACTATTTTCTAATCTTACATGTTGTCCCATGTTGTCCACCTTATAAATAGAATTCCCTCTAAAACTCTTGAAAACAAAACTCCATATGAAATTCTATACAAATACAGTCCTGAATTACAAGAGTTGAAGGTGTTTGGGTCACTATGCTTTGCTTATACTCTTGCAAGGGGGAGAATTAAGCTTGATTCGCGTGCCAAAAGATATGTATTCTTCGATTACAAAATTGGCACAAAAGGCTACATCATAGTACCAGAGAAATTTTTATTTCCAAGAACATAATTTTCTATGACCATATTTTTCCTTTGAAGGAGAAAATTATTGAAATTACTGAAGTTGATCAGTAGCAAAACTTATTCAATTACCTAATTGATAGTCATGAGAATCAAACTAAGAATTGGGAAGACTCCTCCAATTAGGATAATTAGGAACTTGAAATCACTACTGATAATTTGATAAGGTCAACTAGAACTAGGAAAATGTATGAATTCTTGAAAGATTACCATCATAGTATAAATAATTCTACCAAGGTCGAAGAAAATATCAATAGAGAACTCTATCCTATATAAACTGTGTTGAACTATGACAAGTTATCTATGAAACAGCTGCACTATTCCCATGTCATATCCACGGATAAAGAACCCTAAAGCTATGATGGAGCTAAAAACATTTGTCCCTGACAAGAAGCAATGAAGCTTGAAATTGAAGCACTAGAGTAGAATAAGACTTGGTGCATCATCGAACTTCCATCTAACAAGAAGCCAATAGGATGTAAATGGTGTTGGGTTGGGCTCCCAACTATGTGTTTAAAAAGTCCAATTGGGTTAAACCCATTTTATTCTATTTAACCTAATTGGAGGGGAAACTTCTAAGTGACAGACAAAGAGTACAGATAGAGAGTACAGAAAAGAGAGGCCGTCTTTTAGGAGAGAAGAAAGGAGAGAATACAGTTTGCCACACGCCTTCTTTAGTTTGACCGTTGAGATTGTCAATTGGAGGCTTTGTGGTTAGAGTTATCAGTTCTACACTGTTGCTCTATTTTTAGGTTTCTCTTTCTTTGTTCTTCAAATTTGAGAGCATTATTGTTTTGATGTATTGGCTGATTGTAGGCACTTATTTGTGCGTTTGACTCTCTTGTACCCTTATTTGATCTTAGTGGAGTTTGATTGACTGGCTTGTGCCCGTGGGTTTTTACTTCTTATATTGAGAGGGTTTTCCCACGTTAAAAATATTGGTGTTCTCTTTTGTGATTTATTTTCTAGCAATTTTCTATTGTTGTTGCTCCTCATAGATTCTTGCAAGTTTGGGGAAATTAATTCCGCTGCATCTTTGGTTGTTATTACTTGTCCATTGTTTTTACCCCATCACAGTGGTATCCGAGCTCTAGGTTTGGGGTTATATTTACTTGCTTGAATGATGGAGGCAAATATAAAGATGATTGCTCTAAATGGTACAAATTATCATTTATGGAAGGGCAAGATGAAAGACTTGCTGTTTGTGAAGAAATTGCATCTTCCAGTGTTTGCTACTCAGAAGCCAGTATCTATGTCTGATGAATTGAGCATCAACAGGTTTGTGGCTTTATTCGGCAATACGTAGAAGATAATGTTTATAATCACATTGCTAATGAGATAAATGCTAGAACTTTATGGGAGGTATTTCGGGTTTCAATTACAAATTCTGCTCCTAATGGCATTGTTTCCTTTCAAATGGCAAAGAGTGGTACTCTTAATGAAGAGATGAGAAGGAAGGCACATGATTTTTCATCTCAGTCTGATGTGTTGGTCACAGAAAATAGGGGGAGAAGTATGGAAAAGAAACCGAAGGATGATAAAGAGAATAACAGGAGCAAGTTCAAGTCAAGATACAAGAATTTGGAGTGTCATTATTGTAAGAAAATTGGGCACATTAAAAGATATTGTTTTAAGTGGAAAAAGAAGAACAAAGGCAAGCAGGATGAGAATGATCATGATGATGATCGTGCTACTACTACTACTACAGGTGGTGATCTTGTTCTTCTTCATGACTATGACTCTATCAATCTTGTATTTGATGAGAGCATGTGGATAATTGATAGTGGTGCTACATTGCATGTTACACCGAGGAAGGATTTATTCACATCTTACACTTTTGGTGATTTTGGGAGTGTTGAAGATGGGTAATGATGGTGTGTCAAAGGTTGTAGGTGTTGGTGATGTTTGCTTGCAAACCAACATGGGAGTGCAGTTATTACTCAAAGGAGTAAAGCATGCTCCAGACGTTCGTTTTAACTTGATCTCTGTGCATTTGCTTGATGATAGTGGTTATGATAATCACTTTGGTTCCGATAAATGGAAGCTCACTAAAGGTAACTTGGTTATGGCCAAAGGGGAGAAAATTTCTAAATTATATTAGACTAAAGCTTTGGTTGCTAAGGACAGTGTGAATACTATGTATATGGAGGCATCTTTGTGGCACCGAAGGCTTGGTCATATTAGTGAAAAGGGGCTTAATTGTTTAGTTAAAAAGGATTTACTCTTGGGTTTGAAGAGTGCAGAGTTGGAGAAATGTTCTCATTGCATGGTTGGAAAACAAACTAGAAGAGTATCCTTCAAGAAGCATCCTCCCTCAAGAAAGTCAGAGTTGCTTGAATTGGTGCATTCTGATGTTTGTGGTCCATTAAAGGTAAAGTCATTTAGTGGTGAACTTTACTTTGTTATTTTTATTGATGATTGTTCCAGGAAGTTATGGGTCTATGCACTACAGAGAAAGGACCAAGTGTTTGAAAAGTTTAAAGAATTTCATGTTTTGGTTGAGAGGCAGTCAGGCAAGAAGTTGAAATGCATTCGTACTGATAATGGTGGTGAGTATTGTGGACCTTTTGATGTTTATTGCAAGCAGCAGGGTATCAGGCATGAAAAGACTCCTCCTAAAACTCCTCAGTTAAATGGTCTAGCAGAGAGGATGAATAGAACTTTGATTGAAAAAGTTAGATGTATGCTTTCTGAAGCAAAGTTGCCTAAACATTTTTGGGGAGAGGCATTGCTTGCAACTGTGCATATTATTAATCTTAGTCCTGCAGTTGCTTTGAATACTGAGGTGCCAAACAAAATTTGGTTTGGCAAGAATGTTAATTATGACCATTTGCGTGTCTTTGGTTGCAAGGCATTTGTTTATGTTCCAAAGGATGAAAGATCCAAGTTGGATGCAAAGACAAGGCAGTGTGTCTTTATTGACTATGGTCAGGATGAATTTGGCTATAGGTTGTATGATCCTATTGAGAAGAAGCTTGTTAGAAGTCGTGATGTGCAGTTCATGAAAGACCAAACCATTGAAGATGTTAACAAGGTAGAGAAGACTAGACCTGAGAAACATGATAATCTCATTGATGGTAATCCAGTTCACAATCTGGATAATGTTGAGTCTTATGCTCAAAATGATGAGCAACTTGGTGATATTGATGATCAACAGGTTGGAGATGGTGTAGAGGTTCCAATTGATGATTCTCAAGAGGAACATGATATGGTACATGATGATGATCATGATGTTGCACCTGAATTACCACAAGTCCCTATGAGGAGGTCCAACAGGCTTAGTAAACCCTCTTCAAGGTATTCTTCTGATGAGTATGTAACCTTGACTGATGGTGGAGAACCTGAGTGTTTTGAAGAAGCTTTGGAAAGTGAAGAAAATCAAAAGTGGCTGGATGCAATGCAAGATGAGATGAAATCTTTGCATGATAATCACACTTATGATTTGGTAAAGTTGCCTAAGGGTAAAAGAGCTTTAGAGAACAGGTGGATTTTCAGGGTGAAGCAAGAGGCTAATTCTACATCTTCAAGGTACAATGCCGGATTGGTGGTCACCTCCACATAGTTGTGAGGGGGAGATGTGTTGGGTTGGGCTCCCAACTATGTGTTTAAAAACTCCATTTGGGTTAAACCCATTTTATTCTATTTAACCTAATTGGAGAAGAGACTTCTAAGTGATAGACAGAGAGTACAGACAGAGAGTACAGAAAAGAGAGGCCATCTTTTGGGAGAGAAAAAAGGAGAGAATACAGTTTGTCACACGCCGTCTTTAGTTTGATCGTTGAGATTGTCAATTGGAGGCTTTGTGGTTAGAGTTATCAGTTCTGCACTGTTTCTCTATTTTTAGGTTTCTCTTTCTTTGTTCTTCAAATTTGAGAGCATT
Organism: Macrotyloma uniflorum; assembly: GCA_016859785.1. Taxonomy (NCBI): domain Eukaryota; kingdom Viridiplantae; phylum Streptophyta; class Magnoliopsida; order Fabales; family Fabaceae; genus Macrotyloma; species Macrotyloma uniflorum. The sequence continues at coordinate 41,153 of BDMB01000264.1, forward strand.
ATTGTTTTGATGTATTGGCTGATTGTAGGCACTTATTTGTGCGTTTGACTCTCTTGTACCCTTATTTGATCTTAGTGGAGTTTGATTGACTGGCTTGTGCCTGTGGGTTTTTACTTCTTACATTGAGAGGGTTTTCCCACGTTAAAAATATTGGTGTTCTCTTTTGTGATTTATTTTCTAGCAATTTTCTATTGTTGTTGCTCCTCATAGATTCTTGCAAGTTTGGGGAAATTAATTCTGCTGCATCTTTTGTTGTTATTACTTGTCCATTGTTTTTTCCCCATCACAAATGGGTATATAAAGTCAAGCATAGAGCAGATGACAACACTGAACGTTACAAGGCCCAATTGGTAACCAAAGTTTACACACAACAAGAAGGAATAAATTATGTTGATACTTTCTCCCCTGTGACAAAACTAACAACCATCTGATTACTTCTGGCCATTGTTGCAAAACAAAATTGGCATTTTCAACAACTAGATATGGGTCTACATGGTACCACCTTAAGGAGTGAGTGTCAAACCAAACCAAGTGTGTAAGTTGCTGAAATCTTTATGGGTTGAAACAAGTGCCTAAGTTGGCAATGATTCTCTAAGCTTTCCTCATCACTTAAAACTACTAGATTTGTTCAATCTCCTTTTGATCACTCACTATTCACAAATAAAACATCTAATTCATTTACTATCTTGTTAGTATATGTGGATGATATTGTGCTTGTAGGTGACTCTCTTGTAGAAATCAAAGCTATAATGAAATATCTTGATGAGGCCTTAAGGTAAAAAACTTTGGGGCTTTGAAATACTTTCTTGACTTTGAGATTGCTAGAACACAACAAGGGATTCATATGTACCAGAGAAAGTATACATTATATCTTCTTGTCGAGTCCGAATTGTTGGCTACCAAATTGTCATCTATTCCTATGAATAAGAATTTCAAGCTACTCTCTGAAGATGGTACCCACTTAAAGAACGTAGTTGGATATCAAAGGTTTATTGGGAAGTTGATCTACTTAACAAACTCAAGTCCGACATTCGTTATGCAGTGCAATGTCTTAGCCAATTCATGCAGTCACCAACTATACATCATCACATCGCAGCTCAACGAATCTTGAGGTATATCAAGGGTGCCCCAACACGTGGATTGTTCTTCTCTAGTGAATGTAATTTGTAGATTAAAGCCTTTAGTGACTCTACTTGGGAAGCCTGTCCAAACACTAGGAGATCGACCACATGTTACTGCATATTCATTGGATCATCTCTCATATGCTATAAATCAAATAAGCAAACAACTTTGTCGAGATCTTCATCGGAAGCTGAATATAGAGCCTTAGTTGCCACAACATATAACATCCAGTGGATTAAATACCTTCTCAAGGATCTAGGTGTACAGATTTCATCTCCTACTACTCTTTATTGTGATAGTCAATATGCTAGACACATTGCTACGAACTTTAGTTTCCATGAAAGGACAAAACATATTGACATTGATGGCTACATTGTTTGTGAAGAATTGCAAGAAAAACTTATTCGGTTGTTTCCTATATCATCTAAGGAACAACCTGTTGATGTGTTCACAAAACCACTTGAGTTTAGTATGTTCAATAGCATCATCACCAAGCTTGTCATGATAGACATTCATGACCCAATTTGAGGGAGGCTATTTGGAAAATGGTTAGAACATTATGCATTTTTGCTGTTACGATCATAATAAATTTCTGTATAAATATGGTTACTTTCCATACTGTTTAATATATCAGTTTTCATTCTTTCCATTCCGTCTCTCTATACACATTGTTCTTCTCTTTCTTGCAATACCATTATCCCATGCATCTCTATCAATGTCTCATCTCATGTCCTAGAGATTTCTTTGTTATTTTTCACTTTTTTAGTCAAAAATCATATATTAGTATTCACATAAACCAAATCTTCTAACCCTAAATTGGAGGAAGAGAAGATAGGAAGCAATTGAAGGTGGCAACCAGAGGCGACAATCGAGGTGGTAACAAAAGATTGAACAAAATAGAAGGAAGGAGATCACTTAAACAAAACTATTAAGAATATGATAAAAAAAGCAAATAAGAACAATAAATGTAAAGATAGAAATATTAAATAGAAAAAATATTTTAAAATTGGTTAATATTTTCTTTAGAATTTTTCCTCTAAATTTGTTCTTTTTTATTTTTTTATTCCATCTTTATTCATTTTTATTCTGTTCTTGATTATTTATTTATTTATTTTAAAATAGATAATTTCTCAACATAAATTTGAAAAGTGTCTAAAAATATCTTAATCAAACATGATAAACTGATGGATTGAAAGTAACTTACACCAAAATTCTCAATCATTTCCTTTTCAATGAACTTACTAATTCATTCAAATTTCAACTCAACTTTTTCATTTGTGAAAAAAATATGTTAACCAGCCATCTTCCCATTTTCTATTGCCACATTAATGCTGCTAGGGATGCATCCACAATATTCCCTTGTTATTGCTATATTCATGTTATCCTACTGTACAACTCCTCCATACTGCTCCTACCACTCTCCACATTGTTGCTTCCTTTAATTATGAGTCAACTAGCTACTCTTAACAATTCAGGTCTCCAAATAAATTGTACAACTATTGGTATGAGCTTCACATTCTAAACAATAAACATATATATTCTTTGACATTTCTATCATTTCTTTGACATAAACATAATTTTTATCCCAACATTCTATATCTTGTAACATTATCATCATTTCTTTGACATTCTTATTAATATCATATCTACTATAATCAGTAGAGTAAAATTTTTTTCCAATATTAATCTTTTGCGGTTTATCTTATCGATTAAAAAAAGATTCGGACTGCCTACGTAATCAAATAAGATAGTTGTTTTGTATAAAAGAATAAATCACTGTAATATATAAATAAAAATGTAAATTGCATAATTATAAACAGATTGTACTTTTAATAATATTTTTTTTCTCTTGATCAAAACAAATTAATATCATTTTTTGTTTTATTTAATTATTAAATTTAAAACATGAAAAATACAGAGTTTTCCTATTTTATAAATATTAAAAATCTTTTTAATCTTTTAAAATATTAATAGTACCAAATTTAAGAATTAAAATTTTTCAAAAATTTTTCTTATAATATTTAATAAAATAATAATGAACAAATATTTTTCATTTGTAATTGGTTATAAGTTTTCTCTAGACAAAATTTAAATTTCAACTAAAATTTTAAATTTCAGAAAAAATTTCAAACTTTATTTTAAAATAATAAATCAAAGTTATGATGGTAAATTCATCCCTTAAAAAATGAAATGTTTATAGTTTAAAATTTTTAAATTTTACTAAAAAGAAAACTTATATTCAAATATATTAATTAAAAATTAGTTAATATTAAACCAATGATATATATATATATATATATATATATATATAAATTATATTAAAATAATCAAGATATTAAATACAAAAGTTTCTTTATTTCATTTATTATATTTATAGATTAAATAATCTATTTAAATTAATTAAAATTTAATATGAAATTAAATTTTATATTTTACTTTAATTATACTTATTTTAATAAATTAATCATATTTATTTTAATAAATTTATTTAAGTTAATACACATTTATGAAAAAAATAATGAAAAAAGAAAAAATATCAAAAAGAAAATTAAATAATGTGTGTGTATATATAATAGGATATTATATTTTATATTAATTTATTTTAAGTTGAAATTTAATAAAATTAAAAAAAATTATCAAAACTTTTTTAATGACTTTATGTTTAAGATTTTTTCCCTTACTAATATTTGGTGTACAATTTTTATCAACTTTCATCAACTTATGTTTATCATGTGTGTAGAACTCTTCTTTAAGTTTCTTTTAGATTTTCTTTACTGTATCTAATTTAAAAGTTTTATAAAGATATCATTATATTTTTGTTGAAATTTAAAGTTTATTTTCTAGTTTAACTATTAATATTTAAATAAATATTATTTTGTAAAATGTTGGGATGTAAGAGATATCAATAATAAAAAATGATGAAATATTAGGAAGTGTGAGAGATATTAATAGTGAGAAATGGTGAAATTTTGAAAAGTGTGAGAGATGTAAATAATGTAAAATGATAAAAAATCTTAAAACATATTAAAAAAAAATCTAGCAATCTAATAAATAAAATTTATACTAATAATAAGAATGTCATCTCTCCATATAAAATTTGACTAAGATTGTATCAGTAATGTATATGGACAATAATTTTATTTTATAGATAACATAACCATCTTCTGAGCATAACAACATATTAAGCATAAACAAAAACAGTTATATTTCACCAACTATTCCTAAGCCTCTACATATTGCAGCCTCAGCTTATCCCACGACAATGAAAATAAATATTTTAATACATCCTACTCTGCATCGTAAACAAAATTTCTATCCCAATATTCCTTACCTTGTAACATTAGCACTACTGAATATTAATTTCCTTCCGATGTTCATTCTTTGCCAGATTAATTTCTCTTCATTGTTATTTCGTCCCAAAAAAAAAAGAAATTCATCTCATTTTTGTCTAACCTTTAACCTCTCCATTATATCTCTTACGTCATCTTGCTTTATATATATATATATATATCATTTTTAAATATAATAAATATTATTATATAGTATTATTATATATTATCAAAATTGAATATATCAAATATTTATATAATAAATTAAAATTAATAAATTATTATTTTAAAAAATTAAATATAAATTAAAAATTGTAAATTATTATCTATTATCTATTATCTAAAAATAAGAATAGTATTAATTTAATTTTCTTGAGAACATGTCAATAAATATCAAGTGATAATATTGTAACTTTCTGCTTTTTTTTCTTACTGTCATAATAAACTTCTATGTTTCATTCCTTCCATTTCATCTCTATGTGTGGATTTTTCATTCTTTCCATTCCATTTCTATGTGTGGCTTCTTCAAGTTTCTTCAATGTTTTATTTTTCATGAAATGCCATTATGATATCAAAGGCACCTCACCACCAAATCAATTATGTAGGGAAGACACAATTCACAATTATAAAACGGAATAAATTAAAACAAATTTATAATGAAAGCTAAACAATAATGACAAAAAAGAAATTAGAATTCAAAAAATACAGTTACCCATTGCATCATAATGCACACTAAAAAACATTGTGAAATATATAAATGCACAAATAAATTAAAAAAAAAATATAAAAATAGATAACACATTCTTAAAAAAAAAAAGTAATGAACTATTAAAAAATATAGGAGTACACATAAATCAACAATAGTAATCATTAAATAATGACATATATTTAACACTTATTTATATAAAAAAAATATTATTTTAAATTAAATAAAAAATTTAACTTTTCTGTCTTATTAGAAAATATCATATACAAATTAAAATAAATTAGTAAAGAACATGATAAATAAGAAATTGACTTCAAAATATATATTTACCCAAGCTACATACTACAAAAACTTTATCAAATATATAAATGTATATATAATTACAAAAAATATAAAAATAAAAAACACATATTTTAAAAAATAATAATGAATTATTGAAAAAAAAACATAACTACACACAAATCAACCATGAAATGAAAATACATATATAATAACTAATTCATCTTATCATGTTGTTATAAAATACCTTCTTACAAATTAAAATAATAATTAAACTTTAATAACAAGTTACAAATTCATTTATCTAATATAATTTTTAAATATTAAAATAAATTAAAAAAATATGTCATTTAATTAATTCAGCAAACATAATTATATTATAGTAACATTATATTTTTATATTAAAAAAATAGGGATTTTAATGAAATGAAATAAGTTATTAATCTAAATTTTATTATAATTATTTGTTGAGTAATAATTTTTCTAATAAATATTATGAATTAAAAATAAATATGTAATAGATGTATATAATATTTAATAATAATGAATAAATTATTTATTTAATGAATTTATAGGTTCCGCTTTGATGTTAAAATAGGGTATTTTAAACAATAAATATTAATTGACTGTGCAGTTAATTACAAACTAGAATGGCATCCCAACTGATGAATAATACATCTAATTCATCTAGAAAACGAAAATGAGAATGATTTATTAATTTTTGAATTTTGTTCTTGTTTTAGGGTAACGTGTGACTGTGAGTTCATGACTAGACTGTGCTGGAAGTAACCGAATTCATGACATATTTAACTATTGTAATTTATATTCAACTGTTGTAAAACGGGTTTCTGTTTTTAAATACTTGTTGTTGTTTTAGGTTTTATATATTAAAGATTTTTGTAATTTTTATTTTTTAATCAAAACAAAGTAATAATATTTTTGTTTATTTAACTAATTATATCAAATTTAAAAAGATAAAAAATATAAAATTTTGCTATTTTACAAATACTAAAAATATTTTTAATCTTTTAAAATATTAATAATACAAAATTTAATATAATAAATCGATATATCATTACTGATTAATTGATTTTTCTATATTAAATATTTTTAATCGGTTATAAGTTTTATTGACAACTATTTAAATTTCAAATGAATATTTAAATTCCTTAAAAAGAAAATTTCACACTTTAATTTAAGATAATAAATAAAAATTATAATAGTAAAATAAATAATAAAATATTCATAATGAAAAATTTTTAAACTTTAGGACTAAGAAAGTTTATATTCAAATATTTTTTTTTAAAATTAATTAATATTAAACAAGTGATATAATATGTAAGAATCCATTTCTCTATCTTCTCTCTTATCACTATTAATAATTATCCGTTCTTTATCACAATTTAGGATTTTAGAATTTTTACCCAAAACCCTCCGTCATGGCAGAAAGGGTTGCATACGAAGTAGCCGATCTCAACACCGTTGTCATCGTAGACATGTACGTTGAGAACGTCAAGGCTGGAGAGAACGACGACAATTCTAACCTGAAACATGCGAAGAAAATTCTATAGAGGAACAATAGTTGGAGAAGCACAATGATCAGGGAGGAAAAGAAACGGAAGCCAAGAAAGAGGAAAAAGTCGAAGCAGTAACAGAAGAAAAAGAAGAAGAGAAGGACGCAAGTGGTTCCGTCGAGTTGGGATACAAGAGCTTCAGTTCTTCTACGGAGGTGTTTCATTACTTCTACATTATTCTTCATACCTGGCCTCAACATCTCAATGTTAACAAGATCCGAGTATACCATTGTGAAGCTATCGAAGAGTATAACACTTTGAACCAATTAGAATCTCAATTTATGTAAGTTTTCAATACTTCATTTTTTCTAGGGTTTGAAAAGGGGTTACTGATTTGGGGTTCCTTGAATCTGTGCATGTGATGTTTTGGGTTTAAATCTGTTCTATGTAAAGGAAATTTTGGATTTGTGGTTTAGGCACTTGTAGAGTACTTTGAAGCATTTGGGAGTTTGATCAAGGAGAGAGATTGCAAACTATCTTGGAAATCTTGAAGTTAGTGTTAGGTTGAGTTTTGAATTGTAAAGAAATATGATTTTGGGCCTGTTATGGACTGATATACACTAGACTCCGATTGAATTTGTGTGTGTTAAATGGTTGAAGAATTTGTACTTGTGAATTGCTGTCATGATTTGTGGAATTGATAAATTAGACTATGATGATTTAAGTGCTGTGTCTATGTTTAGTGGTATACTTTTTATTATAAATTGAGTTTGCTTGAATTTTGAATGATAAGAATCTGGTTTCAGGTTGTATGAATATATGCATATTTGAGAGTGGTGTGGAACTTGTTATTTGACTGTACTGAATTTCGTACTTCTTATATTGAAACGTATGCTAAAATTGTGAATGAGTAAGAGTTAGATGAATTGACTGATTTGTATCAAATTGTGCTTATTAATGTATTTGAAATGAAAGGTGGTATAAATTTCAATTGAGTAGAACCTTGTTGAACCTATGAATCTGATTTGAGTTAACTTGGAGATGTGGTAAACTGGAGTTGGATAATTGAAATTTTGGAGAAGAATTTACTTTGAATTAGTGACCCAATAATTTATGAAAACATGCCTAAATTAATCTGATGTGACTAGACTCATGACATGAATTTTATTTGAATCCTTAGACAAAATGTGATATCTGATATGGAGCAAATTGACTGATGTGGGATGAATTTTGTTTAAGTTGTGAAATTTTGTAGGATAACCATTTTGAACTACTTGACCCATCAATTTTTCTTGAGAAGAACATGAGATAAGCTAATTTAGCATGTTTAGATGTATCAAATTTATGAATTATGTCTAGTAAATCAAAATGGCTTTTTTGCAGAATTTCTAAATAGAGCAATTAGAGCTTGACCTAAATTTGGGAAATAGAAAAAAAAAAAAGGATATCTGAACAATCACACCCAGGCAAAGGAAGCAAGTCTTACATTAAATTAAATAGGATAAGGGGAACATAGATTAGGAACTGAGTAGGTAACTTGTTTCTGGATTACTACCCTTGACTGAGAGTGGAATGTTGGGTGTGTTAAATGATGAATGTGAAATCTGTCCTGTTTGGATTGAATACTGTGATTTAGGAATCGGTTAAATTGAACTGTTATAATTTGAGTAATTGACCATGGGCTTGGTTGTTGTTCTGATTGAGTGTGCTTATGTTGCAATAATGAAGTGAATCTAAGATGTTGGGAATTACTTTAAATGCATTGTTCATGTAACTTGATTGGAAATCCATTGGTATTTGATGAGATTGTTATGCAAAATAATATGTTCAATGACCACTATGATAGTGGGATTTTGAATTGTCATGTGGTGAAGGTCGATGGAGGTCTTACCAATTGTCTTTATGATAGTTGGTGATGCTACCCTGATGTGAGATGGCTGTGGTGATGTTTTATGGATGATCCTAGGGTGAAAAAAACTCAGTGGTCGGCCGGTTAGGCCCATGCTCCTCGAGTACCCATTAGGTGCTAGTCCTAGATATCCGAAAACCATACAGTCTTCCGGAAGGAGTCGGTCTTGTTTCTGATATGTGAATTTTATTATGTGTAAAGCCTTAGGTAGGCCCTTACACTTGGATGAGATTACGTTCAATGTCTTATCTATTTTATAAATTCATGTATGTTCTTTTATAGCACTAACTTACCCTACTTTGTTGTGGTGTGTATGTTAATTGCTATGATCGTGTATTAATATAAACTAGTATTTCAAGTATGTTACATAATATAATATATATATATATATATAATATTAAAAAATTAAGATATTAAATATAAAGTTTCTTTAACATTTTATTTATCATATTTATCAAATTAAATAATTTATTTAAATAAGTTAAAATTTAATATGATATTAAATCTTTTATTTTAATTTGATTATATTTATTCTAATAAATTAATCATATTTACTTTAATAAATTTATTTAAATTGATAGATATTTATGAAAAAAAAAAAGAGAGAGAAAATATTAAAAAAAAATAATCTATCTATATATATTAAATTATTATATTTTATATTAATTTATTTTAAATTAAAATTTAATAAAATTAGAAAATACTATCAAAACTTAATCTATTTATATATATTAAATTATTATATTTTATATTAATTTATTTTAAATTAAAATTTAATAAAATTAGAAAATACTATCAAAACTTTTTCAATTATTTTAGTGTTTAAGATTTTTTCCGTACAAATATTTGGTGTACAACTTTTATCAACTTATATTTATTATGTAACATACCACGATACTATTTAGATATATATAATTATACCAAACATAAAAGTCTTCCCACATACTAAGGACAAGGTACTATTTCTATTACATTTTTTCCAAAATAATTAAGTCAAAAGAGCTAGGTGTCTATTTTTTGATTCCAATACCCCAAAAGGGAAAAATGCACCTAGTTCCTACTTTGCCTCACTGATGGTTCCCCTGAAGACCTGCTATCTGCTCCCGTGCAAAGACACGATCATAGCAGTTTAAAAACACAATACACACAAGAAAGGGTAAGCTAGTGATAAATAGACAAATCATAAAGAATTCATAAACTATTTAATAATAAGCATAGAATTTCATACAAGTGTAAGGGCCTACCGAAGGATTTACACATTTCAAACACATTCACAATCAAGACTGACGCCTTCCGGAAGACTGTATGGATTTCAGATATCTAGGGCTAGCACCTGATGTGTACTCTAGGACCACGGGCCTAACCGGCCGACCACTGAGTCTTTTTCACCCCAGGATCATCCATAAACATCTCCACACCCATCACACATCAGGGTAGCCTCACCAACTATCTTAAAGACAATTGGTAAGACCTCCATCGACCTTCACCACATGACAATCTTAGTCTATGTGACCTAGAGAGTCATTAAGGTCTGGATACCCTATAACATATCCCTAAATCCATACACACTACTTTACCAACATCATACTCATAATATACAATCAAGCTCCCCTCAATAGGAGCACCAAGGCCTCATGCCAACATAAATATCATTATTTAATTTCACATCTCATTTTTATCTCATGCCTCAAAACATAACAAATTCACTATATCATTAGCTTGATACAAATCAATCTCAAAATAACAAAATCAGGTTCACATCATTAGCAGATTCAGGTACAGTTGGACACAACAACAACCATTCAAATGCCCTTATTTTTTTATTCTCACAATTTACTCAATAGATTGTCTGAAGCCAACTTTACCCAATTTGCTGCAGAATTCATCCTGATTTTCTCAGCAACATAACAAATTTCATTCCAAATTCACAAGCACATAGTATAACACAAATCACATAATTAAACACAACATCACACTTGACAATTTCATAAATCATAGAACAACCCTCAAATATGGGCAAAATGCACATTCATTCATCAAATCAAAATTTCAGAATCTGACCCAAGGGAAAAATATTCCAAAACAGCCACCAAAATCAGTTTCATTTCTAATTCCCCTAATACTATAAGGAATAATTTAAGACTAGCTTCCCTTACCTATTTTTTTTTTCTTCTAAAACGCCTCTTTCTCAACTGCAAAAGGGCAGAGTTCCTAGTGCTCTAACTAGCTTTCCAAGTACCTGTTTCACAATCCAAATACACCACTAAGAACCTAAGGTAACACAAAATCATATTGATGAGAAAAGGTTCACGTGCAAGGGGAGCGAGACCCACATGCACAGCAAAACAGTTTGGGCAGAATAGAGGAGTAGAGCAAGGAAAACTTACCCAAATCAAGATTCCAATCGGTTGGATGTGCTCTACTCTTCACAAGCTTCGATTAGGTACTTTCGGATCTTGAAAAGGATGAGGAAGGAGGAAGATAAGTTAGAGAGAAGGCAGAGAAATTGGAGAGAAAAGGGTTTTAGAGAGAAGGCGGGTCTGAGTTAATGAAGGTTAAAAATGTTTTCTTTCTCTATTTAAAAATTCTTTTAAAACTTCAGGAAACACCTTTACCCTTTCACACTTAAACTCACAGTTTCACTTAGGCTAATTATTTCTGGGTCCTTACATATTAGGTATGTAGGGGTTTTCGCAGTGCGGTTTGGTTCGGTTTTTTTGTTAAAATATATCCGAACCAAATATAAAAATTATTTGCGGTTCGGTTTGAAATAAGAAAAAATTCGAACCAACCCAAACTAATTTTAACGATTTGGTTTGGATCGGTTTTTGCGGTTTTTTTATTTATTTTTAATTTTATTTATTTTATTAATAATTGACTATTTTTAACCTTTGAAACCCTGAACTTGACCCACAACCAAGCGGTCAATTTGGTTACAACAAAATAAAATCACAGTAATGAAGTTTTTCAAGTAAAGGGATACTAAGATGCCTTTAACAAAATATAAGCTGCAATAGATGAATATTACTAAAAAAATAATAACCCTAGTAAAAATAAAATTAATTAAAATGAGAACCCTAGATCCCTAAACTGAGACTAAGAACCCTAAATCCTAAAACCTAAAATGAAACCGGGAAATAATAGAACATTTATTCAATGAAAATAAAGATGAATCATAAGACAAATTGATGTGGAATTGAAATCAAAATATGAAAAATGAAAGAGGAAAGAATAAGAAAGGAAACATATTAATGAGTAAATGAGAAAAAAAAAAACTTACTGCTTGGAATAAAAAGAATGATTAGATAGAGGGAGAAATGGTGTGGTGAAGATGGATTTGAATAAGAGTTAATGATGAGATAATGAAATCAGAGTAAGGGAGTTTCAAGTAAGGAACCTAAGATGCGTCTAACAAAATGAAAGTTGTAATAGACAACAATAGGTTTTCTTTGCAAAATAAAATTAAAAATAAATATAATATTATTTAATAATTGCGGTTTTGTTCGGTTCGGTTCGGTTTTGAAATACCAAACTGCAAATTGAACCAAATCGCGCGGTTCCGAAAAAAAAATCCAAAGTGATCCAAAAACTTGCGATTTTAATCAGTTTGCAGTTTTTTGGATCGGATTTCGATTTTTTTTTTGGATCGGTTCGGTTCTAAACACCCCTATGTAGAACTCCTTTTCAAGTTTCTCTTAAACTTCCTTCCTTACCTATATCTAATTTAGAAGTTTTATAAAAATATTATCATCCACATTTTTGTTGGGATTTCAAGTTATTTTTCTAGTTTAATTATTAATAGTTAGTGGAAATAATGAAATGTTGGGAAGTGTGAAAAATATTAAGAATGGAAAATGATGAAATTTTGAAAAGTGTGAGACATATTAATAATGGAAAATGATGAAATATTGAAAAATGTGAGAAATATCAATAATAAAAAATGATAACAAATCTTAAAAGACAAAAAAAATCTAACAATCTAATAAATAAAATTTATATTAATAATAAGAATGTCACATTTTCATATAATACCTAAATAAGGTTGTATCAATAATAATATGTATGGATAATAACTTTATTCCATAGACACCATAAGTACGTTCTTGTCATAATGTTTCATCTCTTTAAGATGAAAGAGATCTAACTTAACATATTTAACAACTTTTCTATCCTAGTTCGAGTCATATGTGTCAATAAATTAGGAAACAATATATCTTTACTCTATCAAAGTTCATAATGAGATAAACAATATCTCTATCACTAATTCCTCTATAATTCCAATATGATTAACAAAAGAATTTCTATCTTAACATTTCCATAACATTACCACCATTTCTTTGAGATCCTTGTCAATATCATATCTACTCTTACTATCAGATTTACATATTGTTATTCTGTACAAAATTTCGTTCTAATATTCATTCTTTGCATAATTAATTTCTCTTCACTATTATCTTTTTAGTCCCAAAAAAAAAATTCATCTCATTTCTGCTTAACATTTAATCTTTGCCCCAATTACATCTCTTGCATCATCTCGTTTGATATATATATATATATATATAATAAATGTTATTATATATATATATAATAAATGTTATTATATATCACCACAAACCCCCACCCGTGACTTCTACCTTCATCCACGAGAGAACCTATGATTCTTGTTTCTTCTCAATTGAATGAATGATTTATCATCCATAGAGTAAATACATAAAGAGAGCTTGTTGACCAAGAATAAATTCAAGGTTGTTAATGGAAGCATCATGCAGCTCGATAAGAAGGATTCATCATACCAAGCATGGCAAAGATGCAACATGATGATAATCTCATGGATCAAACGTGCTCTTTCCGAACAAATTGTTCACATCATTGTCTACATTGACAATGTCTATAATTTGTGGAATGAATTCTCCAAGAGTAATTATTTCAGAATCTCTGACATGCTGCAATTCACTCCATACGTCAAGGAGAAAAACATGATTTAAAGTTTTTTCTCTAGTTAAACTATTAATGGCCAAATAAATATTATCTTGTAAAATATTGGGAAATGTGAGAAATATCAATAATAGAAAAAATGATAAAATGTTGGAAAGTGTGAGAGATATTAATAGTGGAAAATAATGAAATGTTGGGAAGTGTGAAAAGTATCAATAATGAAAAATGATGAAATGTTGGAAAGTGTGAGAGATAATCAATTATAAAAAATGATAAAAAATCTTAAAAGACAAAAAAAAATCTAACAATCTAATAAATAAAATTTATATTAATAATGAGAATGTCATCTTTCCATATAATACTTAGATAAGGTTGTATCAATAATATGTATGGACTATGACTTTATTCCATAGACAACATAATTATGGTCTTATCATGATGTTTCATCTCTTTATGATGAAAGAGATCTAACTTAACATATTTAACAAATTTTATATATGTGTGCGAGTCATATGTATCAACAAACTAAGAAACAACTATCAAAGTCCATAATGAGACCAACAATATCTCTACCACTAATTCTTCTATAATTCGAATATGATTAACAACATAATTTCTATCCTAACATTCATACCTTGTAACGTTATCCCCATTTCTTTGAGATCCTTGTCATTATTAGAGCAAAATTTACACCACCGAATATTTACATATTGTTATTCTGTACAAATTTCGTTCCAATACTATATATCTTTATTATATATTATCAGAATTGAATATATCAAATATTTATATATTGAATTAAAATTAATAAATTATTGTTTTCAAAAAATTCAAATATAAAATAAAAATTATAAATTATTATTTATTATCTATTTTTTTAGAAATAAGAATAGTATTAATTTCATCTTCTTGAGACAATGTAATTAATCCACAAGAATCATATTTTCGAACAAATTGCTCAAAGCAGTGTCTACATTAACAATGCCTATGATATATGGAATGACCTCAAGAAAGATTCTCTAAGGGTGATCATTTCAGAATATTTGACCTAGATTCACTCCATATGTCAAAGAGAAAGATATGATTTAAAGTTTATTTTTATAGTTTAACTATTAATGGTCAATTAAATATTATCTTGTAAAATATTAGCAAATGTGAGAAATAGTAATAATAAAAATATGATATAATATTAGGAAGTGTGAGAGATATTAAGAGTGTAAAATAATTAAATGTTGGGAAGTGTGAAAAATAATAATAATGGAAAATGATGAAATATTAGGAAGTGTGAGAGATATCATTAATCGAAAATGATGAAATGTTGAAATGTTAGGAAGTATGAGAGATATAATAAAAAATATGAAAAATCTTAAAAGACAAAACAAATCTTATAATGTAATAAATAAAATTTATACTAATAATGAAGATGTCACCTTTCCATAAATAACATAATTATGTTCTCAGCATGACTTTGATCTCTTTAAATATATCATTAAAAAATATATCATAAAAAATATAAAAGTATAAAAATATAAAAATATAAAAATATAAAAATATAAAAATATAAAAATATAAAAATATAAAAATATAAAAATATAAAA
>BDMB01000265.1:1339-15249 GCA_016859785.1 Macrotyloma uniflorum
GATGATATTAGATGTCCTAAAACAATTCCCTCTTGAACCATGAAGTGACATTTCTCATAATTAAGAACTAAATTAAACTCTACACATCTATGCAATACTTTAGATAAGTTAGCAAGACATGAATCAAAACTAGATCCAAAAACTATAACATACCAAAACTATACCTATTTTGATGTTATAATGGAATAAAAATCTACCAATACATTATTAATAATTTCCAAAACATCATATAACATGAAACATTAGAATACATAAAATTTCACTTCAAAATAAAATCTTCACAAAAGCTTCATGAAATTATTCATCAGCATAGAATTAATTCTCTCTTAGGCAAAACTTGAAACTATTGTTTAGCTTTTACCTGCATTACTATCTGCTCCCGTGTCAAGACACGATCATCGCAGTATCAACAAAACCACAAACACAAACATAAAGGGTAAGCTAATGTAAACAACAAGATAAATCATATGGAATTCATAAAATAATTCATAAAATAATTCAATTGTAAGTATTAAATTTCATACAAGTGTAAGGGTCTACTAAAGACTTTACACATTTCAAACACATTCACAATTAAGACTGACGCCTTTCGGAAGACTGTATGGATCTCAGATATCTAAGGCTAGCACGTGATGTATAAACATGGACCACGGGTCTTATAACGACCGACTAACTGAGTCTTTTTTCACCTCAGCGCCATCCATGTATCAAAAAAAGGACCTCGGGTCTTATCACGACCGACTAACTCAGTCTTTTTCACCTCAGTGCCATCTATGTATCAAAAATACGACCTCGGGTCTTATCACGAATGACTAACTGAGTCTTTTTCACCTCAGCGTCATCCATATAACAAAAACAGGACCTCGAGTCTTATCATGACCGACTAACTGAGTCTTTTTCACCTCAGTGTCATCCATATAACAAAAACGAGACCTC
Source organism: Macrotyloma uniflorum (assembly GCA_016859785.1). Lineage (NCBI taxonomy): Eukaryota > Viridiplantae > Streptophyta > Magnoliopsida > Fabales > Fabaceae > Macrotyloma > Macrotyloma uniflorum. Next base: position 2,276 of record BDMB01000265.1, read on the forward strand.
AGGTCTTATCACGACCGACTAACTGAGTCTTTTTCACCTTAGCGCTATCCATATAATAAAAATAGGACCTCGGGTCTTATCAAGACCGACTAACTGAGTCTTTTTCACCTCAGTGCCATCCCCTCACTACTCATAACCAACACCACATCAGGGTAGTTCCATCTAGTTGTCTTTTCAGAACAACTGATGGAACCTCCATCGACCTCTCACCACATGTGGTCTTAGTCTATAGGACTTTGATCCACATTGAGGTCTGGATACCTTATGACATATCCCTAGATCCATACACACTAAACTACCACATTTCATTCACATCATAATAAACTTATCCTCAATATGAACTACACGGCCTCATGCCCATTTCATACTCATCATTTTATATTCACAAATCACTAAGCATCATTCACAAAAACACATCACCAATCTCATTTCACAATCCAATTCCAATCAAAATGCATCACCAAATCACACATCACATAACTAAATAGTTTAATTATATAACAAATATCTTATAATATTTTATCACATTTCACATATATATACTATTTTAATACAAATTAGAAGATGAATGATTATCCAAAATTAATCAACTTTCGCTCAAGTAAAAATACTTTCGAAAACGTTTCACTCATCCTCACAACATGACCTTTAATCACTCAAAAATTCATATCTTATGTTTTACACATTATTTTTATGTGAAATATAAGCCATTGATTAGATAACATCAAGGGCTAAAACTTTTATGAAGGAAACTTTCCTAAATTCGTAACCAAAACATCCCAAAAGGGGTTCGTAATTTCAAAGCGAATATTTTTTGTTAAAGCTTGACCTTTAATTACGAAAATCGTATCTTGAGTTATACTTATATTTTTTAAGTGAAATAAAATCCAGGAGTTAGATAACATCTAGACCTACAACTTTCATGAAGAACACCTTTCGAAATTAGAAACAAAATCAAGCAGAAATAAGGTCACAATCTTAGGGCGAAACCCAAATCACACTTTTAGATATAATAATCAATATAATTTTCATAAATCTCACATAATAACACAAAAACACACATAATAATCCAATAAATCATGAATAATTTTGTTTAATTAGCTTCCCTTACCTTTAAAAGATCTCAAAACGCAATTCTATTCGGATAGAATTAATCCACTCTTCACGCTCTTTCCCCGTTGTTCTCGGATTTTAAAAAAGATAAGAATTGAAGAAGAATTCTTGAAAAGAATTGAGATAAATTTGAGAGAAGGAAAATTAGGGTTTTCTAAAAACAAGAGTGAAAAATGAGAGGATTAGGGTTAAATAAACTATTTATAATCTCTCCCTTTCTAAGTAATTGGGCTTAGGGTTTACTCAAAATTGGGCTCTCACAAAAACAGTAAAATCATCCATACAAACATTCATACAATCCTCAATTAATTCATTAAATATGCTTAGCATGCACCTTTTAAAAGTGGCAGGGACATTGCACAAGCCAAAGGGCATCCTAGAGTAAGCAAAGGTGCCAAATGGACATGTGAATGTGGTCTTGTGTTGATCTTCAGGTGCTATGTGAATCTGCATATAACCACTAAAACCATCTAGAAAACAATAATAGGACTTACCAGCCAATCTTTCTAGCATTTGATCAATGAATGGAAAGGGGAAATGGTCCTTCCTTGTGGTTGAATTGAGTCTCCTATAATCTATGCATACCCTCCATTTGTTAGGTACTCTAGTTTGCAACATTTCCTTGTTTTTTGTTTCAATAACAGTGGTGCCTGACTTCTTAGGAACTACTTGGACAAGGGACACCCACTCTCTAGCTGATATTGGATAGATTATCCCAGCTTTGAGTAACTTAGATGCCTCTTTTTTCACTTCTTCGGCTATTGTAGGATTGACTCTCCTTTGGGGCTGCCTTATGGGCTTCACATTGTCCTCCATTAGGATTCTATGCATGCAGACCCTGGGGCTTATCCCTGGAATGTCCTCCATACTCCAACCAATGGCTTTTTTGTTTTCTTTCAAGACATTGATTAATTTATCTTCCTCACTGCTGGATAACTCACTTGAGATAATTACTGGTTTTTGTGAGTTTTCTTCCAAGAATGAATATTTTAAATGAGGTGGCAGGGGCTTCAATTCACTCTCTTCTTTCTCTTGTTGTTTTTTACTTTGTATCATATCTTCTTCCTTCTCTTTTTGGTGTTTTTCAAACTGTTCTTCATCTTCTTTTTGTGGTATTTCTTCTAAATATGTAGAAAATAGAAAAAGTGAAGTGTGTGTGGTGTTATTAGTCTCAAAATTCGCAAACTGGCCTTGTTGGTTGCAAACTATGTGGTCTTTGCTATTTTCATTTAATGTATCATCTAAGTCTAATGTATTTTCTAGAGGTGAATCTGTTTTATGTACAAGATCAATGCAGAACAAGGCATGGTCATACAAGACCGAATGATTTTCTATTGGATGATTCATTATTGTGAAAATGTTAAAAACTATCTTCTCTTCTCCAGACTCCATAGTTAATACTCCAGCATGGACATCTATCTTAGTTTTGGCTGTCATAAGAAATGGTCTCCCAAGTATGAGTTTTGCTTGACTGCTTATATGTTCATCCTCCATGTCAATGATATAAAAATCTGCAGGGAAGAGCAATTGGTTGACCTTAACTAGCACATCTTCAAGGATTCCAAGGGGCTGGACAATTGTCTTGTTGGCTAGCTGGATCACCACATTTGTAGGTTTGAGCTCTCCCAATTGTAACATTTTATACAACACGGTTGGCATTACATTTATGGAAGCACCTAGATCAATCAAGGCATTAACAAGTGTTAGCTCTCCTATGGTGCATGGAATAGAAAATGAGCCAGGATCATTGCATTTTTTAGGCATGGACAACTGGGATAAAGTAGAGACAGCTTCAACATTTGCTCCTTTTAACTTCCTTTTATAGGTGCATAATTCCTTGAGAAACTTAGCATATTTTGGAACTTGCTTCACTGCATCCAGCAAAGGAATATTGATTTCTACCTTCTTGAATATATCCAGTAGCTCTTGGTCAAGTTCTTTCTTCTTCGCAGGTTTAGATTTTAATGGAAATGGAGTAGGAATGCTTGTTTCTTCAACCTATTTTTCTTTCTTTTCAGTTGCTGGTTTTGGCTCAACTGTAGGTTTAGGGGCAGAATATTTGGTTGTTGGAGGCAATTCTCTTCCACTCCTCAATGTTATAGCATTTACATTCCCTCTTGGATTAGTCACTGGTTGGGACGGAAGTGTGCTTGATCCTTGCTGTTTCAGTCTATTAACTTCATTTGATACTTCTCCCAATTAAGTTCTCAAATCATTTATGATGGCTGTATTAGGAGCTATTGCTTGCTGGATCATTTGCTGCATGTTCTTCATTATCTCATTCATGTCTTGAGCTAGGGAAGGTTGCACCAATGGCTGCTGCACTGGCTGCATAGGATAGTATGGAAAATTTTGTTGATTTTGCCTCTGGTTTGGATATTTCTACTGCTAGAAATTGGCCTGATTCATGGACTGATTTGGCACAAAATTTCTGTACTGACCTTGCTAATTTGGAGGTGGAACAACTATTGTAGATGGTCCATATCTTAAGTTAGGATGATCTTTGTGAGAGCCCAATTTTGAGTAAACCCTAAGTCCACTTACTTAGAAAATGGAGAGATTATAAATAGTCTATTTAACTCTAATCCTCTCATTTTTCACTCTTGCTTCTAGAAAACCCTAATTTTCCTTCTCTCAAATTTCTCTCAATTCTTTCAAAGAATTCTCCTTCAATTCTTATCTCTTTGAAAATCCGAGAACACCGAGGGAAAGAGCGTGAAGAGTAGATTAACTATATCCGAATAAAATTTTGTTTTGAGATCCTTTAAAGGTAAAAGGAAGATAATTAAACAAAATTATTCATGATTTATTGGATTATTATGTGTGTTTTTGTGTTATTATGTGAGACTAACGAAAATTATATTGATTATTATATCTAAAAGTTTGATTTGACCTTCGCCCTAAGATTGAGACCCTATTTCGGCTTGATTTTGTTTTGAATTTCGAAAAGTTTTATTCATAAAAGTTGTAGATTTAGATATTATCTAACTCATGGCTGTTATTTCACCTAAAAAGGATATGTATAACTCAAGATACGATTTTTTTTGCAACTAAAGGTCAAGCTTTCAGGAAAAATATTTGCTTTGAAATTAGGAACCCATTTGGGATGTTTTGGTTACGAATTTGGGAAATTTTTCTTCATAAATGTTTTAGCCCTAGATGTTATCTAATCAATGGCTTTTATTTCACATAAAAATAATGTGTAAAGCATAAGATATGAATTTTTGAGTTCTTAAAGGTCATGCTGTGAGGATGAGCGAAACGTTTTCAAAAGTATTTTTATTTAAGCGAAAGTTTATTAATTTTGGATAATCATTCATGTTCTAATTTGTATTAAAAGAGTATATATTTGTTAAATGTGATAAAATGTTATAAGATATTTGTTATATAATTAAATTATTTAGTTATGTGATGTGTGATTTGGTGAATTAATGTGATTGGAATTGGATTGTGAAATGAGATTGGTGATGTGATGTTGTGAATTATGTTTGTGATTTGAAGGAATTGTGATGGCAAAGGTGCCAAGGAATTTGTGATGGCAGGGAGCCAACGTAAATAACAATGACATTGATTGATGTTATTGAGATTGGTTTGACATGTTGTATATTTCTTGGATTGGTTGTGTGTCTTTTGTGTGTAAGCCAGATAGTTACCACGGGGTACTATTTGGTATAGCTTTAGTGTACATATGAAAATCTAGAGATATCAGATGGGGTATCCAGACTCCTAATGGTATTCTAGTCACGTAGAAAGGAGTACCATGTGGTGAGAGGTCGATGGAGACTTCTACTACACTTATCACTAGGTGGATTGAGCCATAAGTTCTTTGATACGTGTATGTAGGTGTTACCCTGGCGTGTCGGTACCAGAAAAATGTAACATGCAAGAAAATCCGGAGGTGAAAAAGACTCCTAGGGTTAGTCTATGGCCCGGTAACCACGGAAAGATGTGCAGGTGCTAGCCTTAGAGGTCAAGAGTTTCATATAATTTTCCAGAAGAGTCTGTCTAGAATATTAGGTGTTGTGAATGACTGAGTGTGATGAATGTGTGTGATTGAGAATGACTATAATGGTTTGAATATTTGAATATATTTATTCAGATAAATGATTGTGAGGATGAAATTATGAATGATATATATTTTTATTGGTTTTGTTTACATTAGCTTACCCTTTCTATTTCTGTTTGTGATTTTGTTGATACTACGATGATCGTGTCTTGACACGGGAGCAGATAGCAATGCAGGTGAAAGCTAAACAACAGTTTCAAGTTTTACCTAAAGGAGAATTAATTTTATGCTAATGAATAATTGCACGAAACTTTTGTAAAGACTTTATTTTTAAGTGCAATTTTATGTATTTAGACGTTTCATGTTATATGATGTTTTGGAAACTATTAATAATGTATTGGTAGATTTTTATTCTATTATAATAGCAAAATAGGTATATTTTTGGTTCGTTACATTAATGGTATCAGAGCATAAGTTCTTATGAATAACCTTGGGTAGTGGGTCTGTTTGCTACGTTATGATGCAATAAACTGTACACCCTTAGAGTGACCTAGGGTATTGTGTTTACCTTGCTGGATGAGTATTTTAAAGAAGAAAATAAACTTGATAGAGTATTGAGGGTGCACACTCAAGACTCGGTCAGAGATTGTTTTCCCTGTTATAATGTTATAATTCTTATTGTTTTGTGAAAAGTTTGTGTTTCTTTCTCGGTAGAAAGTTTAAAGTGTTGTTTGATTATGGAGTGACACACTTGGTTGTGTCAAGTGCTTATATTGATGTGATGAGTTTACATGTTATGTTTGCTTACCATATATTTTGTGTGTACTTTGATTGTTTGTGGAATATTTTGTGGTATGGTAAGTGTTTTGTGTACTTGACTTAATTCTTTTTGACTCTTAGTCAACTTGATATTATTTTGGTGTAGACTGATTATCTTTCAACCATGTCTTGTTGAATTGTGCAAATAAAATAGTTGTCTATGGTGAAGGTATTATGCAATATCCTAACTGCGTTTCTACTTGGGAGTTGGAAGATGAGATGAGAGCATCGAATCCCTTTCTTTTTTATTATGAGTATAATTTTCGAGAACAAAAATTCTTGTTGTTGGGGAGATTGTAAAAGTCACATATTATCTTTTTCTCTTTGATGGTGATTATAATTTTTGAGGACGAAAATTTTTGTTGTTGGGGAGATTGCCAGAGCCCAATTTTGAGTAAACCCTTAGCCCACTTACTTAGGAAATGGAGAGATTATAAATAGTCTATTTAACCCTAATCCTCTCATTTTTCACTATTGCTTTTAGAAAACCCTAATTTTCCTTCTCTCAAATTTCTCTCAATTCTTTCAAAGAATTCTCCTTCAATTCTTATCTCTTTGAAAATCCGAGAACACCGAGGGAAAGAGCGTGAAGAGTAGATTAACTATATCCGAATAAATTTTTGTTTTGAGATCCCTTAAAGGTAAGGGAAGCTAATTAAACAAAATTATTCATGATTTATTGGATTATTATGTGTGTTTTTGTGTTATTATGTGAGATTTATGAAAATTATATTGATTATTATATCTAAAAGTGTGATTTGGGTTTCGCCCTGAGATTGAGACCCTATTTAGGCTTGATTTTGTTTTGACTTTAGAAACGTGTTCTTCATAAAAGTTGTAGGTCTAGATGTTATCTAACTCATGGCTTTTATTTCACCTAAAAAGGATATGTATAACTCAAGATACGATTTTTTTTCGTAATTAAAGGTTAAGCTGTCAGGAAAAGTATTCGCTTTGAAATTAGGAACTCATTTTGGGATGTTTTAGTTACGAATTTGGGAAATTTTTTTTCATAAAGGTTTTAGCCCTAGACGTTATCTAATCAACGACTTTTATTTCACATAAAAATAATGTATAGAGCATAAGATATGAATTTTTGAATGCTTAAAGGTCATTTTATGAGGATGAGCGAAACGTTTTCAAAAGTATTTTTATTTGAGCGAAAGTTTATTAATTTGGATAATCATTCATGTTCTAATTTGTATTAAAAGAGTATATATTTGTTAAATGCGATAAAATGTTATACGATATTTGTTATATAATTAAATTATTTAGTTATGTGATGTGTGATTTGGTGAAGTAATGTGATTGGAACTGGATTGTGAAATGAGATTGGTGATGTGATGTTGTGAATTATGTTTGTGATTTGTGACTTAGGTCACAAGGAATTGTGATGGCAAAGGTGCCAAGGAATTTGTGATGGCAGGGAGCCAACGTAAATAACAATGACATTGATTGATGTTAATGGGATTGGTTTGATATGTTGTATAATTCTTGGATTGGTTGTGTGTCTTTTGTGTGTAAGCCAGATAGTTACCACGGGGTACTATTTGGTATAGCTTTAGTGTACATATGAAAATCTAGAGATATCAGATGGGGTATCCAGACTTCTAATGGTATTCTCGTCACGTAGACAAGAGTACCATGTGGTGAGAGATCGATGGAGACTTCTACTGCACTTATCACTGGGTGGATTGAGCCATCAGTTCTTTGATACGTGTATGTAGGGGTTACCCTGGCCTGTTGGTACTAGAAAAAGGTAATAGGTAAGAAAATTCGGAGGTGAAAAAGATTCCTAGGGTTAGTCTATGGCCCGATAACCAAGGAAACATGTTCAGGTGCTAGCCTTAGAGGTTAAGAGTTTCATATAATTTTCCAGAAGAGTCTGCCTAGAATAATAGGTGTTGTGAATGACTGAGTGTGATGAATGTGTGTGATTGAGAATGACTATGATGGTTTGAATATTTGAATATATTTATTCAGATAAATGATTATGAGGATGAAATTATGAATTATATATATTTTGATGGAATTTTGGCAGCAAGTGTATCAGTCTAGATTTCAATTCATAGCTCACAACACCCTCTTTAGGTTGAGGAACTTGAATCCATAAGGGTTGGTATTGTTCTGCAGGGGCAGCTAGCTCTTTTAAAGTCTTCTCTAGACCATGAGACCCCATATTTTGATGTGCTAATGGTGCTGAAACAAGATCTTGGTCTGCAGCAGTGGTTTCTCTTTGTTCCTCTTGTGTTGGTGGCTAGACTTCTTTGGAAAATCTTTGTCTAGTCCCCTTCCTTGTGGTCTTTGCAATTTCTGGATCAAAAGGTAGAAGTTCTTCCCTTGATGACCTGGTCATACAAATTCTCCTTGTGCTTGTGATGATTTAGCTTCAGCTTCAATGACAAGTTAACACAAGATAGAAGAAACAATACTTCCGTTTTCTAGTTTTTAGCTTTTCTATTTTTTTTTTTTAATTTTGAATGCAATGCAGTATGATGTGTGCTATATGAGATGGATCCTAGATGCAATGAATGAACTATGCAATGAATCAACTTAGCCAATTGCTCCCCGACAACGACGCCATTTTTTATACTCACTTTTGTCGCAAAAGCTTTTCAAAACAATTTCAAAATCCCCTTAGTGTAGTAATAGGGAGACCTTAAGTGTCAAATTCAAGGAGCAAGTTGGGAGGCTTAGTTGATTCTTTTATGAATGAAATGAAATGTTGATGTAGGGGATGAATTATGAAGAATTTTGATGAATGAATAGTAGTATATAATGTTGTTTTGGTTGTGAATGAATGAATAGTAGTATATAATGTTGTTTTGGTTCTGAATGAATGAATGATTTATGAAATGGATGTAAAGTTGGAAGTAATATGATTTAGAAGGGGGTTTGCAATCTAGAATTGAACTATGTTAATGCAATGCAAAATAAATCCAAAAATCAGAATTCTAATCTATACAATGCAATGGAATGAATGGACTAATGTAAAGTGCAGAATCAGAGTTGAATGATGTAGAATGATGATTATATAGTGGAATGATAATTCCAATGCTTGAACAGATTGAATTTGAAGTTCAAACTAGTTTAATAGATTCAGACTTATGATGCAATGCAAAGTGAATGACTCAATTATGCAGAATGAACAGTACCATATATTTTTGAATTTGAATTATTGAATGCGAGTGATTTTAAATGCAATGCTAGTATGATGAATCAATGAAATGAATCTAAATGCTTTAATGATTATGCAAACTAGTAATGCAGATTCTAATATGAATCTATTCAAAAATAATTTGAATTAGAGGAAAAATAAAGCAATATGAACAATGCATTAATGCAAAATCCCGACGCAGTGTAAAAACTGAAATGAAATGTAGGGTAGATTCACTAATGAATGAGAAGGTTAAATGCAGAATTGAAACTGGAAACAAAATGAATGGACATGCAGCTATGGAAAATCATGCATAGAAATGTGAAATGAGTTTAATAGTGTAGTACATCAAATTTTATTATGCAGGGAAACAAGAGTCTATTACTGTAATGCAAGAGTCCTAATTAGTTGATGCAATCTAAAGTAGAGTGAATGTAGAATTGGAATTGAATCAATACTGAATTTTAAAGTGCAATGAAAAATCTAAATCTTTAATCAAACTAATCACAGTGTAGAATTAAAAGCTAATCTTGAATTACAAATAAAGCTAAGCTATGAAATTGAAACAATGCAGAATTGAGATAAAGGCTATGCTATGAACGTGAAATTGAATCTAATGCAGAATTGAAATGTAACGTGGACTGTAAGCAAAACCATAATATGGAACTGAAATGGATCTAACACTACTTCCTAAAAGCGCTTAAAAACAGTAAACATTGAACTAAGGTGCAGTGAACATAAAATCATATCAAAATGCATATGATTATCCTAACCGAAGGTTTTAAAGATTGAAAATCAAATCAAACAATGTTGGATCTTTGCAAAGTCTTAAAACTAGTTTTTACTCCATTGAAAGACATTGAATTGTTCCAAAACTTCATAAAAACACCAAGAGACTGTTCTTTAATGATTTAATTCTTTAAAAACTTCTAAGAACCGAGAAAATGCATAATTGAAAAGCTCTGAATTAAAAGACTACAGCTACGGAAGCAAACTAAATGAAACTACCGAATTATAATACAAGCGAGTGATGGAATCCATGGGAGATGAATGATTTGAGAAATGGAACGTGATAGATGAAAGAAGAATGAAAGAACATGAGAGAGAAGAAGCAAAGAACTATAGAAACTTACTTCTATTGCACGAAAGCTTGAGAACAAAGAAAACTATTGCAGCTAACTACATTAACTAACTTCATAAGCATTGCAACTAAATTACTTACCATAACTTCAATTTAGCTCCAAATTACATGATTCAATATCCTAATTAAATCCCAATAAATATAATTTCACGTGCCACCAATCTCATGATTTTAGGAGCTTTGACGAGTTTTGGAGGTTCATTTCTTTGGAGTTGATTCACTGGACTCGTCAGCTACAGTTGACTTAACTTAGAACACTTGTGAAAAATTCATTTTAGCTCCGATTTAAGTGATTTCAATTCTTGTAAGATGTTGCACGTGTCTAGTTTCATATGCATCTAGAATCAAGATTTTTGAAGTTTTAGGCAAAAGATAAAAATGAAACATTAAGTAAAGGTCAAATTGTGATTTCACTAAAAATACATTAATTTGTATTGTTTTATACAAAAATTAATTTAAGGTTTCCAAACCTTTCAGAATATATTGAGGTTAATTTAGCTATCCTATCCTCTTAAGAGTGCTTAAATACTTTTTCTAGCTAATTTAAAATATAGTAGACTTCAGTCACATCACTCACCAATACTAAAATTACCCATGATAAAATAACACTCGATAAAATTACCAATGCTAAAATAACCCACGATAAAATCACCGACACTAAAATCACCCTTGATAAAATCACTCATGATAAAAACACACTTGATAAAATCACCGATGATAAAATCACTCACTAAAATCGCCTACAATTAAATTACCCATAATAAAATCACCTTCGATAAAATCACCCAAGATAAAATCAACCTCGATAAAATCACCCACGATAAAATCACCCATGATAAAATCACCCAAGATAAAATCACCAACGATAAAATCACCCACGATAAAATCACCCACGATAAAATCACCCACGATAAAATCACCCACGATAAAATTACCCACAATAAAATCACCCTCGATAACCCTTGATAATATCAACCACGATAAAATCACTTAAGCTAAAATCAACCACGATAGAATTACCAATGATAAAATCACCCACGATAAATTCACCTTCGATAAAACCACCCGTGATAAAATCACTCTCGATAAAATTACCAATGATAAAATTACCCACGATAAAATCACCCTCGATAAAAATACCAATGATAAAATCACCCTAAACAGAGTCACCCATGATAAAATCACCAACGATAAAATCAACCATGATAAAATCACCCACGACAAAATCACACTCGATAGAATTACCCATGATAAAATCACCCTCGATAAAATCACCAACGATAAAATCACCCATGATAAAATCACACTCTATAAAATTTTACTCAATAAAATCACCCATGATAAAATCACACTCCCTAACATTACCCACGATAAAATCATCCACGGTAAAATCACCCAAGATAAAATCACCCTCGATAAAATCACCCTCGAGAAAATGACCCACGATAAATTCACCCATGATAAAATTACCCACGATAAAATCATCCTCCATAGAATCACCCACGATAGAATCACCCAAGATAAAATCATTCATGATAAAATCACCCATGATAAAATCATGCTTGATTAAATGACCAACGATAAAATTACCGACACTAAAATCACCCACGATAAAATCACCCATGATAAAAGCACACTTGATAAAATCAACCACGATAAAATTAGCCACGATCATCCATGATGAAATCAACCTAGATAAAATAACCCATGATAAAATCACCCTCGATGAAATCACCCATGATCAAATCACCCACAATAAAATTACCGTTAATAAAATCACCCACGATAATATCGCACCTGCTAAAATCACCCATCATAAAATCACCCTCGATAAAATATCCCATGATAAAATCACCATTGATAAAATCACCAACGATAAAATCACCCACGATAAAATTACACACGATAAAATCACCAACGATAAAATCATCCATGAAGAAATTACCCACGATAAAATCACCAACGATAAAATCACCAACGATAAAATCACCCACGATAAAATTACCCACGATAAAATTAACTATGATAAAGTCACCTACGTTAAAATCACTCACACTAAAATGATCAGCGATAAAACCACCCACAATAAAATCACCATTGATAAACACCCCCGCTAAAATCACCCCCGTTAAAATTATCCATAATAAAATCAACCTCGATAAAATCACCCCCATTAAAATCACCCATAATAAAAGAACCCCGATAAAATCAACCCCGTTAAAATCACCCATAATAAAATCAACCTCGATAAAATCACCCGCGATAAATTCACCCACTATAAAATCACCCTCGATAAAATCACCCATGATCAAATCACCCACGATAAAATCACCCTGGATAAAATAAACCTTGATAAAATCATCCATGATAAAATCACCAACGATAAAATTACCCATGATAAAATCTCCCCAATAAAATCACCCACAATAAAAGCACCCCCGCTAAAATCACCCCCGTTAAAATCACCCATAATAAAATCACCCTCGATAAAATCACCCCCGTTAAAATAACCCATAATAAAAGAATCCCGTTAAAATCATCCATAATAAAATCAACCTCGATAAAATTACCCACGATAAAATCACCAACGATAAAATCACCATTGATAAAATCACCCACTATAAAATCACCCTCGATAAAATCACCCATGATCAAATCACCCACGATAAAATCACCCTGGATAAAATAACCCTTGATAAAATAACCCATGATAAAATCACCAACGATAAAATCACCCA
>BDMB01000265.1:15512-34092 GCA_016859785.1 Macrotyloma uniflorum
AATTACCATTAATAAAATCACCCACGATAATATCGCACCTGCTAAAATCACCCATCATAAAATCACCCTCGATAAAATATCCCATGATAAAATCACCATTGATAAAATCACCAACGATAAAATCACCCACGATAAAATCACCAACGACAAAATCATCCACGAAGAAATTACCCACGATAAAATCAACAACGATAAAATCACCCACGATAAAATTACCCACGATAAAATCAACTATGATAAAGTCACCTACGTTAAAATCACTCACACTAAAATGATCAGCGATAAAACCACCCATAATAAAATCACCGTTGATAAACACCCCTGCCAAAATCACCCCCGTTAAAATCATCCATAATAAAATCAACCTCGATAAAATCACCCCGATTAAAATCACGCATAATAAAAGAACCCCGATAAAATCAACCCCGTTAAAATCACCCATAATAAAATCAACCTCGATAAAATCACCCGCGATAAAATCACCCACTATAAAATCACCCTCGATAAAATCACCCATGATCAAATCACCCACGATAAAATCACCCTGGATGAAATAAACCTTGATAAAATCATCCATGATAAAATCACCAACGATAAAATTACCCATGATAAAATCTCCCCAATAAAATCACCCACGATAAAAGCACCCCCGCTAAAATCACCCCCGTTAAAATAACCCATAATAAAAGAATCCCGTTAAAATCATCCATAATAAAATCAACCTCGATAAAATTACCCACGATGAAATCACCCACGATAAAATCACCAACGATAAAATCACCATTGATAAAATCACCTATTATAAAATCACCCTCGATAAAATCACCCATGATCAAATCACCCACGATAAAATCACCCTGGATAAAATAACCCTTGATAAAATAACCCTTGATAAAATCACCAACGATAAAATCACCCAAGATAAAATCTCCCCAATAAAATCACCCACGATAAAATCATCCGGGATAAAACCACTATCGATAAAATCACCCACGATAAAATTATCCATGATAAAATCACCCTCGATAAAATCATCGACAGTAAAATCACCTACGATAAAATCACCTATAATAAAATCACCCACGATAAAATCACCGTCGATAACATCATCCATGATAAAATCAACCACTAGAAGATCACCCATGATATAATCACCCTCGATAAAATCTCCCACGACAACACCACCCACGGTAAAATCACCCTGGATAAAATCAACAATGATAAAATCACCCTTGATGAAATAACCCATGATCAAATCACCCACAATAAAATTACCGTTAATAAAATCACCCACGATAATATCGCACCTGCTAAAATCACCCACGATAATATCGCACCTGCTAAAATCACCCATCATAAAATCACCCTCGATAAAATATACCATGATAAAATCAACATTGATAAAATCACCTACGATAAAATCACCCACGATAAAATTACCCACGATAAAATCACCAACGATAAAATCATCCACGAAGAAATTACCCACGATAAAATCAACAACGATAAAATCACCCACGATAAAATTACCCACGATAAAATCAACTATGATAGAGTCACCTACGTTAAAATCACTCACACTAAAATGATCAACGATAAAACCACCCATAATAAAATCACCGTTGATAAACACCCCCGCCAAAATCACCCCCGTTAAAATCATCCATAATAAAATCAATCTCGATAAAATCACCCCCATTAAAATCACGCATAATAAAATAACCCCGTTAAAATCACCCATAATAAAATCAACCTCGATAAAATCACCCGCGATAAAATCACCCACGATAAAATCTCCTACTATAAAATCACCCTCGATAAAATCACCCATGATCAAATCACCCACGATAAAATCACCCTGGATAAAATAAACCTTGATAAAATCATCCATGATAAAATCACCAACGATAAAATTACCCATGATAAAATCTCCCAAAAAAATCACCCACGATAAAAGCACCCCCGCTAAAATCACCCCCGTTAAAATCACCCATAATAAAATCACCCTCGATAAAATCACCCCCGTTAAAATAACCAATAATAAAAGAATCCCGTTAAAATCATCCATAATAAAATCAACCTCGATAAAATTACCCACGATAAAATCACCAACGATAAAATCACCATTGATAAAATCACCCACTATAAAATCACCCTCGATAAAATCACCCATGATCAAATCACCCACGATAAAATCACCCTGGATAAAATAACCCTTGATAAAATAACCCATGATAAAATCACCAACGATAAAATCACCCACGATAAAATCTCCCCAATAAAATCACCCACGATAAAATCATCTGGGATAAAACCACTATCGATAAAATCATCCACGATAAAATCATCCATGATAAAATCACCCTCGATAAAATCACCGACAGTAAAATCACCTACGATAAAATCACCTATAATAAAATCACCCACGATAAAATCACCGTCGATAACATCATCCATGATAAAATCACCCACTAGGAGATCACCCATGATATAATCACCCTTGATAAAATCTCCCACGACAACACCACCCACGGTAAAATCACCCTAGATAAAATCAACAATGATAAAATCACCCTCGATGAAATCACCCATGATCAAATCACCCACAATAAAATTACCAATAATAAAATCACCCACGATAATATCGCACCTGCTAAAATCACCCATCATAAAATCACCCTCGATAAAATATCCCATGATAAAATCACCATTGATAAAATGACCAACGATAAAATCCCCCACGATAAAATCACCAACGACAAAATCATCCACGAAGAAATTACCCACGATAAAATCAACAACGATAAAATCACCCACGATAAAATTACCCACGATAAAATCAACTATGATAAAGTCACCTACGTTAAAATCACTCACACTAAAATGATCAGCGATAAAACCACCCATAATAAAATCACCGTTGATAAACACCCCCGCCAAAATCACCCCCGTTAAAATCATCCATAATAAAATCAACCTCGATAAAATCACCCCCATTAAAATCACCCATAATAAAAGAACCCCGATAAACTCAACCCCGTTAAAATCACCCATAATAAAATCAACCTCGATAAAATCACCCGCGATAAAATCACCCACTATAAAATCACCCTCGATAAAATCACCCATGATCAAATCACCCGCGATAAAATCACCCTGGATAAAATAAACCTTGATAAAATCATCCATGATAAAATCACCAACGATAAAATTACCCATGATAAAATCTCCCCAATAAAATCACCCACGATAAAAGCACCCCCGCTAAAATCACCCCCGTTAAAATCACCCATAATAAAATCACCCTCGATAAAATCACCGATAATAAAATCACCTACGATAAAATCACCTATAATAAAATCACCCACGATAAAAGCACCCCCGCTAAAATCACCCCCGTTAAAATCACCCATAATAAAATCACCCTCGATAAAATCACCCATGATCAAATCACCCACGATAAAATCACCCTGGATAAAATAACCCTTGATAAAATAACCCATGATCAAATCACCAACGATAAAATCACCCACGATATTATCTCCCCAATAAAATCACCCACGATAAAATCATCCGGGATAAGACCACTATCGATAAAATCACCCTCGATAAAATCACCGATAGTAAAATCACCTACGATAAAATCACCTATAATAAAATCACCCACGATAAAATCACCGTCGATAACATCATCCATGATAAAATCACCCACTAGAAGATCACCCATGATATAATCACCCTTGATAAAATCTCCCACGACAACATCACCCACGGTAAAATCACCCTGGATAAAATCAACAATGATAAAATCACCCTCGATGAAATAACCCATGATCAAATCACCCACAATAAAATTACCGTTAATAAAATCACCCACGATAATATCGCACCTGCTAAAATCACCCATCATAAAATCACCCTCGATAAAATATCCCATGATAAAATCACCATTGATAAAATCACCAACGATAAAATCACCCACGATAAAATTACCCACGATAAAATCACCAACGATAAAATCATCCACGAAGAAATTACCCACGATAAAATCAACAACGATAAAATCACCCACGATAAAATTACCCACGATAAAATCAACTATGATAAAGTCACCTACGTTAAAATCACTCACACTAAAATGATCAGCGATAAAACCACCCATAATAAAATCACCGTTGATAAACACCCCCGCCAAAATCACCCCCGTTAAAATCATCCATAATAAAATCAACCTCGATAAAATCACCCCCATTAAAATCACGCATAATAAAATAACCCCGATAAAATCAACCCCGTTAAAATCACCCATAATAAAATCAACCTCGATAAAATCACCCGCGATAAAATCACCCACGATAAAATCTCCCACTATAAAATCACCCTCGATAAAATCACCCATGATCAAATCACCCACGATAAAATCACCCTGGATAAAATAAACCTTGATAAAATCATCCATGATAAAATCACCAACGATAAAATTACCCATGATAAAATCTTCCCAATAAAATCACCCACGATAAAAGCACCCCCGCTAAAATCACCCCCGTTAAAATCACCCATAATAAAATCACCCTCGATAAAATCACCCCCGTTAAAATAACCCATAATAAAAGAATCCCGTTAAAATCATCCATAATAAAATCAACCTCGATAAAATTACCCACGATAAGATCACCCACGATAAAATCACCAACGATAAAATCACCATTGATAAAATGACCCACTATAAAATCACCCTCGATAAAATCACCCATGATCAAATCACCCACGATAAAATCACCCTGGATAAAATAACCCTTGATAAAATCACCCATGATAAAATCACCAACGATAAAATCACCCACGATAAAATCTCCCCAATAAAATCACCCACGATAAAATCATCCGGGATAAAACCACTATCGATAAAATCACCGACGATAAAATCATCCATGATAAAATCACCCTCGATAAAATCACCGACAGTAAATCACCTACGATAAAATCACCTATAATAAAATCACCCACGATAAAATCACCGTCGATAACATCATCCATGATAAAATCACCCACTAGAAGATCACCCATGATATAATCACCCTCGATAAAATCTCCCACAATAACACCACCCACGGTAAAATCACCCCGGATAAAATCAACGATGATAAAATCACCCATGATGAATCACCCTCGACAAAATGCCCTTCAACAAAAAATCACCCATGATCAACTCACCCACACTAAAACCACCCATGATAAAATTACCTCAATAAAATCACCATCGATAAAATTATCCGTAATAAAATCACCCACACTAAAATCTCCCGTGATAATATCATCCTCGATAAAGTCATCCATGATAAAATCACCCTTGATAGAATCACCCATGATAAAATAACCCACGATAAAATCACCCTTGATAAAATCACCCATGATAAAATCAGCCACGATAATTTCACTCGATAAAATCACCCACGATAAACTCACGCGCACTAAAATTATCCATGGTAAAATCACTCACGATAAAAGCGCGCTCAATAAAATTACGAATGATAAAATCAACCACCATAAAATCACCGTCACTAAAATCACCCACGATAAAATCACCCACGATAAAATCATCCGTGATAAATTCACTCTCGATAAAATCATGCACGATAAAATAACTCACGATAAAATCACCAACGATAAAATTACCCTCGATAAAATCACCAATGATAAAATCACCCTCGACAGAATTAGCCTCGATAAAATCAGCCGTGATAAAATCACCCACGAAAAACCACACTCGATAAAATAACCAATGATAAAATCACCCTTGATAAAATCACTCACGATAAAATCACCCATGATAAATTCACCCACGATAAAATTTCACTCGATAAAATCACCATAATAAAATAACACAAGATAAAATCACCCTCAATAGAATCACCCACGATAAAATCACCCACGATAAAATCACCCACAAGAAAATCGCCCACGATAAAATCACCAAGTATAAAATAACCCACACGAAAATCACCTACGATAAAATCACCCATGATAAAATTATCCACGATAAAATCATACACGATAAACTCACCCGCACTAAAATCTCTCATGATAAAATTACCTATGATAAAATCATGCTCGATAAGATCACCAACTATAAAATTACCGACACTAAAATCACCCATGATTAAATCACCCATGATAAAATCACCCACGGTAAAATCACCCCCGATAAAATCACCCACAATAAAATCACCTTAGATAAAATCACACTCGACGAAATCACCCATGATCAAAGCATCGACGATAAAATCACCCTTTACAAAATCAATCTTGATAAAATCAGCCCCGATAAAGTTACCCACGATAATATCGCACTTGCTAAAATCATCCATGATAAAATCACCCTCGATAAAATTACCCATGATAGAGTCACCATTGATATATTCACTCACGGTAAAATCACCCAAGAGAATACCACTAACGATAATATCATCCAAGATAAAATCACACATGATAAAATCACTCATGATAAAATCACCCACGTTAAAAAAGCCCACGATAAAATCACACTCGATAAATTCACCCATGATAAAGTCACCCTCGTTAAAATCACCTATGATAAATTCACCCTCGTTAAAATCACCCACGATAAAATCACCATTGTTAAAATCACCCACTATAAAATTACCCTTTATAAAGTCGCCCATGATAAAATCACCGACGATAAAATCACCCATGATAAAATCTCCCACAATAAAATCACCCACGATAAAATCACCCACGATAAAATCACCCATGATAAAATCA
This sequence comes from Macrotyloma uniflorum, assembly GCA_016859785.1. Lineage (NCBI taxonomy): Eukaryota > Viridiplantae > Streptophyta > Magnoliopsida > Fabales > Fabaceae > Macrotyloma > Macrotyloma uniflorum. Next base: position 22,299 of record BDMB01000265.1, read on the forward strand.
CCCACGATAAAATCACCCACGATAAAATCACCCACAATAATATCACCCACGATAAAATCACCCACGATAAAATCACCCACGATAAAATCACCCTCGATAAAATCACCCATTATAAAATCACCTTTGACAAAATTAGCGATGATAAAATCACCCATGATAAATCACCCTCGACAAAATCCCCTTCGACAAAATCACCAACGATAAACTCACCAACACTAAAATCACCCATGATAAAATCACTCGCGATAATATCGTCCTTGATAATGTCATCCAAGATAAAATTACCTTCGATAGAATCACCCATGATAACATAACCGACATTAAAATCAGCCCCCCTAAATTCACCCACGAGAAACTCACCCTTGATAAAATCAATCACCCACAATAATATCATCCTCCATAAAATCACCCACGATAAACTCACCCACAATAAAATCACCCATCATCAAATCACCCATGATAAAATTACCAATGATAAAATCACACACAATAAAATCACTGACACTAAAATCACCCACGATTAAATCAACCACGATAAAATCACCCACAATAAAATCAGTCATGATCAAATCACCCACGATAAAATCACCCTCGATGAAATCACCCATGATCAAATCACCAGCGATAAAATTATCCTCGACAAAGTCATTCTTGATAAGATCAACCCCGATAAAATTACCCACGATAATATCGCACTTGCTAAAATCATCGATGATAAAATCACCCACAGTAAAATCACCCATGATGAAATCACCATTGATAAAACTACCCACGGTAAAATCACCTAGAGAATATCACTAACGATAATATCATCCTCGATAAAATCACCCTCGTTAGAATCACCTATGATAAAGTCGCCCTCGCTAAAATCACCCACGTTAAAATCACTCACAATAAAATCATCCACAATAAAATCGCTCATGATAAAATCACCCATGATAAAATCACTTACGATAAAGACACCCATGATAAAATCAACCTCGATAAAATCACCCATGATAAAATCACCCACAATAAAATCACCCTCCATAAATTAACCCATGATAAAATCGACTATTATATAGTCCCCCATGTTAAAATCACTCACACTAAAATCATCCGCAGTAAAATCACCCATGATAATATCACCCTTGATAAAATCATCCATGATAAAAGCACCCTCGATAAAATCACCCCCGTTAAAATCACCCATGATAAAATCACGCAAGATAAAATCACCCATGATAAAATTACCCATGATAAAATCACGAACGATAAAATCACCCTTGATAAAATCACCCATGATAAAATAACCCTTGATAAAATCATCCACTATAAAAACAACCCCGATAAAATCACCCATGATAAAATCACCCATGATAAAATCACCCCCCATAAAATCAACCCCATTAAAATCACACATGATAAAATCAACCCCATTAAAATCACACATGATAAAATCACCCTCGATAAAACCACCCACTATAAAATTACCCTCGATAAAGTCACCCTTTATAAAATCACCCATGATAAAATCATCAACGATAAAATCACCCATGATAAAATCTCCCCCAATAAAATCACCCATGATAAAATCACCCACGATGAAATAAGCAATGATAAAATCATTAACACTAAAATCACCTACGATAAAATCACCCATGATAAAATCACCCACGATGAAATCACCCACGATAAAATGACCTTCGATAACTGATTGAACCTTTTAGTCGTGTATGGTTTTCTCAAACAATTTTTAAAGCCCCTTAATGTAGTATTAGGGAGACCTTGAGTGTCAAATCTACGGAGCAAGTTGGGAGGTTTGGTTGATTCTCTTTGTAGATTCAAATGGAATGCTGGTGGGGATGAAAAAATGTTAATATTATGTTACTGTTCTAGTGATTTAATGAATGTTTATGAGGCTGTGTGTTTGAATAGTGGATTGATCTTTTATGAATGAAAAAAAATTTGAATAGTTTGGGTTTTTAATGAATGGAATGATACTGTGTCTAATGGTGGATGATTGGTGTATGATAGTAGTAGGATATAAACAGGGGGTTTTTAATCTAGAATTGTAATGCTAACTTGAATTGAAAATGCAAGATGCCTAACTAGTTACTGTATCGTGTTGAACAAGCTATTGTACTATGCTGGATGATGCAGATTTGAGTGATGCCTAAGTTGGTACTGATGCAATAAAAAAAATCTAAATGCAGAAAGCTAAAACTGGAATTAATAGTGATGTAAAGAGAATTGAATTATGCTACTATGATGCAATGCAAGATTCTAAAATCAATGGATTGAAATGATGTGTTGAAATGAATGAACTACTGTATTTATTGAAATAAAATCAAATGGTGCAACTAAACTATGAATGATGCAGTGAATTGAATTTGAATGCAAAATTCTTATGAAGTAGATCAGTGAATGAATTAAGACATAATGCAATGGTAAAATTGAATTATTCAGCGTATGGTATTGAATCAGATGATATGGATTAGAATTAAAATGGAAACAGATGCAAGCCGATGGTATAATGCAAGATGGAATGCTAGGATCTATGGTTTAAAACTGGAATGCAAGTACAAGGTAACAGAATGAACAATGGAAATGCAAAATTGAAAGTTAAATTGCTCTTGTAATTTTTATTCAATGCAAATCCTAGATGAACAACTAAACTACTTACTTATGCAGAATTTGAAGTCTAAGATGAATTGGAGATGAATCTAAAATCTAATGCCAACTAATGTCGAATTGAAACAACACAAACTAAATTTAAACAATGCAATGAAAATGAATCTAATTAAATGCAAATTTTCTATTGACTGGATCTACTGTGATTTAAAGCTAAGCCAAACTTGAATCAAATGAAAACTAAAGCAAAGATGTGTACAAGATAACTATTCAACCAATTACAAAGCATAAATATGTAACTAATCTAAAGAATTGAAACAGTTACAGAATTGAAACAACACCTATCAATTGAAAAGAACTGGATTACAACAACTACAAAAGGAAATTTAAACGCAACAGATTATCTAGTTGAAGGTCTCAAAGGAGAAGAAGCACTTGAAGAACTGTGCTGGATCTTGCTATAGAACTCAGAACTGGCTATTACACCATTGAAAGACATCCAACTGTTATGAATTCTTGCAAGATACCAAGGGACTGTTTTCTTGTGATTCAACTCTTTAGAAACTTCCGAAGATCAAGAAATGGCAGAATTGGAATCTATGAAATTAAAAATACTACTATCACAAAATGAGAAAACAACGATGATAGACAATACTGTTATTTCACTTATGGAAAGAAATTACAAATAAACCCTCTCCCTAAGTCCAAGGAGGAAACAATAACACCCTCTCTTGAAACAAAGGAAAGAACACCCTCTCTCTAAATTCAAGGAGGAAACAACAACACCCTCTCTTGAAACAAAGGAGAGAACAATTAAACTACTGAGAGAACCTTAAAGGAGGAACTAATTTTCCTCTCTTACTTTTCCTCTCTAGCACTATAGTAATAGAAAAGAAACGAAGTGATTGGGGTGAGTTTCAAGGAAAAATACTGTGTTCCATATATAGGAGTAAAAGCAAACACCCAAGTAATATTTCCCCGATGTGGGACTTCACTTCTCACAATCTCCCACTTGAAGATTTTGATTAAATTAATCAAATCTTCACACCATTTTATTACCTACCATAAAACATCACTAACATCGAACATCCAACTTAGTTCCATGATAAAATAACCCACGATAAAATCACCCTTAATAAAATCACCCACGATAATATCACCCTCGATAAAATCACCCACAATAATATCACCCACACTAAAATCACCCACGATAAAATCACCCATGATAAAATCATCCATGATAAAATCACGCTCGATAAAATTACCAATGATAAAATCACCCATGATAAAATCACCGACACTAAAATCACCCACGATAAAATCACCCACTATAAATTCACCCATGATCAAATCACCGTAGATAAAATCATCCTCGATGAAATCACCCATGATCAAATCACCAATGATAAAATCATCCTCGACAAAATCAATCTTGATAAAATCAACCCGCTAAAATCATCCATGATAAAATCACCTACGATAAAATCACCCATGAGAAAATCACCATTGATAAAATCACCCACAATAAAATCACCGAAGAGAATATCAGTAACGATAATATCATCCTCGATAAAATCGTGCATGATAAAATCAGTCACGATAAAATCACCCACGATGAAATCACCGCTGGTAAAATCACCCATGATAAACATACTCATGATAAATCACCCCGATAAAATATCCTACAGTAAAATCACCCTCGATCAATTCACTCATGATAAAGTCACCCTCGTTAAAAACACGTATGACAAAGTCACCCTGGTTAAAATTACCCATGTTAAAATCACTCACACAAAAATTATCCACAATAAAATCACCCATGATTAAATCACCCTTTATAAAGACACGCACGTTAAAATCACTCACACTAAAATCATCCACAATATATCACCCATGATAAAATCACCCTTAATAAAATAATCCACGATAAAAGCACCCCCGATAAAATCACCCCCGTTAAAATCAACCATGATAAAATCACCCATGATAAAATCACTCACGATAAAATCACCCAGGATAAAATGACCATCGATAAAATCACCCTTGATAAATTCCCCCTTGATAAAATCACCCACAATAAAATCACCAATGATAAAATCACCCATTATAAAATCACCCATGATAAAATAACCCGGGATAAAACCACTATCGACAAAATCACCAGCGATAAAATCACCAGCGATAAAATCACCTTCGATAAAATCACCCACGATAAAATAAGCAACGATAAAATCACAGACAGTAAAATCACCTACGATAAAATCACCCATGATAAAATCACCCACGATGAAATCACGCACGATAAAATCACCTTCGATAACATCACCCACTATGAAATCACCCCCAATAAAATCGCCCACAATAAAATCACCCTCGATAAATTCACTCACGATAAAGTCACCATCGTTAAAATCACCTATGATAAAGTCACCCACTTTAAAATCACTCACACTAAAATCATCCACGATAAAATCACCCATGATAAAATCACCCTTTATAAAATCATCAACGATAAAATCACGTACGATAAAGATACCCATGATAAATTCACCCTCGATAAAATCACCCATGATAAAATCACCCACAATAAAATCACCCTCCATAATTTAACTCACAATAAAATTAACTATGATAAAGTCACCCACGTTAAAATCACTCACACTAAAATCATCCACAATAAAATCAACCATGATAAAATCACTATTCATAAAATCATCCATGATAAAAGCACCTCCAATAAAATCACCCCCGTTAAAATCAACCATGATAAAATCACCCATGATAAAATCACCCTCGATAAAAGCACCCATGATAAAATTACACACGATAAAATCACCCACGATAAAATATCACTCGGTAAAATTATCCATGATAAAATCACCCACGATAAAAGCAACCCCGATAAAATCACCACCGTTAAAATAACCCATAATAAAATCACCCATGATAAAATCACCCCCGATAAAATCAACCCCATTAAAATCACCCATAATAAAATCACCATTGATAAAATCACCCCCTATAAAATCACCCTCGATAAAATAACCCTTTATAAAATCACCCATGATAAAATCACCAATGATAAAATCACCCATGATAAAATCTCCCCCAATACAATCACCCACGATAATATCACCAGTGATAAAACCACCGTCGATAAAATCACCCGCGATAAAATCACCTATGATAAAATCACCCTCGATAAAATCACCCATGATAAACTAAGCAACGATAAAATCAGCGACACTAAAATCACCTATGATAAAATCACCATGGTAAAATCACCCACGATGAAATCATCCACGATAAAAACACCTTCGATAACATCAGCCATAATAAAATCACCCACTATAAAATTACCCACGATAAAATCACCCATGATAAAATCACCCGCGATAATATCAAACTCGATAAAGTCATCCAAGATAAAATCACCCTCGACAGAATCTCCCATGATAAAATAACCCACGATAAAATCACCCTTGATAAAATCACCCACAATTATATCTCCCTCGATAAAATCACCCACGATAAAATCACCCACACTAAAATCACCCATGATAAATTCATCCATGATAAAATAACGCTCGATAAAATTACCAATCATAAAATTACCCACGATAAAATCACTAACACTAAAATCACCCACGATAAATTCACCGATGATCAAATCACCGTAGATAAAATCACCCATGATAAAATCACCCTCGATGAAATCACCAATGATCAAATCACTGACGATAAAATAACCCTCGACAAAATCAATCTTGAGAAAATAAACCGCGATAAAATTACCGACGATAATATCGCACCCTCTAAAATACATGATAAAATCCCCCACGATAAAATCACCGAAGAGAATATCACTAACGATAATATCATCCGGAAAAAATCACCCACGATAAAATCATTCACGATAAAATCACCCACGATAAAATCATTCACGATAAAATCACCCACGATGAAATCACTGCCGCTAAAATCACCCACGATAAAGTTACTCATGATAAAATAACCCCCTATAAAATCGGCCACAATAAAATCACCCTTTATAAATCACGCACTTTAAAATCACTCACACTAAAATCATCCACAATAAAATCACCAATGATAAAATCAACCTTGATAAAATCATCCACGATAAAATCATCGAGGATAAAATCACCCAGAATTAAATCACCCTCCATAAATTTACCCACGATAAAATCAACTATGATAAAGTCACCCACGTTAAAATCACCCCCATTAAAATCACCCATGATAAAATCACCCACGATAAAAACACCCACGATAAAATCACCATTGATAATATCACCCACTATTAAATCACCATTGACAAAATCACCCATGATAAAATAACCAATAATAAAATCACCCATGATAAAATCTCCCCCAATAAAATCACCCATGATAAAATCACCCAGGATAAAACCACCGTCGAGAAAATCGTCCGCGATAAAAATCACCCATGATAAAATCACCCTCGATAAAATCACCCACGATAAAATAAGCAACGATAAAATCACCCACTATAAAATCACTCACGATAAAATCACCTTCGATAAAATCACCCTTGATAAAATCATTGATGATAAAATCACCCATGATAAATCACCCTCAAAAAAATCCCCTTCGACAAAATCTCCCACGATAAACTCACCCACACTAAAATTACCCATCATAAAATCAGCTGCGATAATATCATCCACGATAAAGTCATCCACGATAAAATTACCCTCGATAGAATAACCCATGATAAAATAACCCACGATAAAATCACCATTGATAAAATCTCCCACGATAAAATTAGCCCCGCTAAATTCACCCACGATAATATCACCCTAGATAAAATCACCCACAGTAAAATCTTCCATGATAAAATCTCCCATGATAATATCACCCTGGATAAAATCACCCACGATAAACTCACCCACAATATTATCACTCTGGATAAAATCACCCAAAATAAAATCAGTCATGATCAAATCACCATAAATAAAATCACCCACGATAAAATCACTCTCGATGAAATCACCCATGATCAAATCATCGACGATAAAATCAGCCTCGACAAAATCATTCTTGATAAGATCAACCCCGATAAAATTACCTACGATAATATCGCACCCGCTAAAATCATCCATGATAAAATCACCCATGATAAAATTACCCATGATAAAATCACCATTGATAAAATCACCCACGGTAAAATCAACCATGATCAAATCACCCTGGATAAAATTACACACGATAAAATCACCCTCGATGAAATCACCCATGATAAAATGACAATTGATAAAACCACCTACGGTAAAATCACCCAAGACAATAAAACTAACGATAATATCATCCTCGATAAAATCATCCATGATAAAATCACTCACGATAAAATCACCCACGATGAAATCACCGCCGCTAAAATCACCCACGATAAACTCACTCATGATAAAATCACCCCCAATAAATTCACCCAAAATAAAATCACCCTCGACAAATTCACCCATGATAAAGTAACCCTTGTTAAAATCACCTATGATAAAGTCACCCTCGTTAAAATCACCCACATTAAAATCACTCACACTAAAATCATCTACAATAAAATCACCCATGATAAAATCACCCTTGATAAAATCATCCACGATAAAATCACCCTTGATAAAATAATCCACGATAAAATCACCCATGATAAAATCACACATGATAAAACAACCCACGATAATATCACCCTCGATTAAATCACCCCCGATAAAATCACCCACAATAAAGTCACCCTTGATAAATTCACCCATGATAAAGTCACCCTCGTTAAAATCACCTATGATAATCTCACCCTCGTTAAAATCACCCACGTTAGAATCGCCCATACTAAAATCATCAACAATAAAATCACCTATGATAAAATCACCCTTGATAAAATCACATACGATAAAATAACCCTTGATAAAATAATCCACGATAAAATTACCCATGATAAAATCACCCATGATAAAATCACCCACAATAAAATCACCCTCCATAAATTAACCCACGATAAAATCAACTATGATAAAGTCACCCACGTTAAAATAACTCACTCTAAAATCATACACAATAAAATCACCCTTGATAAAATAATCCACGATGAAAGCACCCCCGATAAAATCACGCCCGTTAAAATCACCCATTATAAAATCATCCCCAATAAAATCACCCACGATAAAATGACCTTTGATAAAATCACCCACTATAAAATCACCCTCGATAAATTCACCCTTGATAAAATCACCCATGAGAAAACCACCAATGATAAAATCACCCAGGATAAAATCTCCCCCTATAAAATCACCCATGATAAAATCACCCGGGAGAAAACCACCGTCGATATAACCACCTGCGATAAAATCACCCCTGATAAAATCTCCACGAAGAAAATCACCTAGGATAAAATCTCCCCCAATAAAATCACCCATGATAAAATCACCCAAGATAAAACCATCGTCGATATAACCACCAGCGATAAAATCACCCATGATAAAATCACCCTCGATAAAATCACCCACGATAAAATCACCCACGATAAAATAAGCAGTGATAAAAACATCGACAATAAAATCACCTACGATAAAAGCACCCGTCATAAAATCAGCCATACTGAAATCACCCATGATAAAATTACCCAAAATAAAATCACCCTTGATAAAATCATCGATGATAAAATCACCGCTGATAAATCACCCTTGACAAAATCCCTTCAATAAAATCACCCACGATAAACTCACCCACACTAAAATTACCGATGATAAAATCACCTCCAATAATATCATCCTCGACAAAGTCAACCACGATAAAATCACCCACGATAAAATCAGCCCCGCTAAAATTACCCATGTTAAAATCAACCATGATTTAATAACCCACGATAATATCACCCTCGATAAAATCACCCACGATAAACTCACCCGCAATAAAATCACGCATGATAAAATCACATTCGATAAAATTACCAATGATAAATTCACCCACGATAAAATCATCGACAATTAAATCACCCACAATAAAATCACCCACGAGAAAATCACCCATGATCAAATAACCCATCATAAAATCACCCCCGATGAGATTAACCCCGTAATAATCACACATGATAAAATCACCCACGATAAAATCACCCATGATAAAATCACTGATTTTATCGAATGTGATTTTATCGTGGGTGATTTTATAATGGGCGATTCTATCGTGGGTGATTTTAGGTCGGATGATTTTTTCAGGAGTGATTTTATCAACGGTGATTTTATCGTGGGTGATTTTATCGAGGGTGATTTTATCGTGGGTGATTCTATTGAGGGTGATTCTATTGAGGGTGATTTTATTGTGGGTAATTTTATCGTGGATAATTTTATCGTCGGTGAATATATTGTCGGTAATTTTATCGTTGGTGATTTTATCAAGGTTGATTTTATCATGGATGATTTTATCCATGGTGATTTTATCGTGGGTGATTTTATCACGGATGATTTTAGTGTCGTGGATTATATCGTGGGTGATTTTATCATTAGTAATTTTATCTAGGATTAATTCTCATGGTTGATTTGATCATGGGTGATTTTATAGTGGGTGATTTTATTGTAGGTGATTTTATCGAAGGTTATTTTATCGTGGTGATTTGATCATGGGTGATTTTAACGTGGGTGATTTTACCGGGGGTGATTTTATCATGGGAGATTTTATCATGGGAGATTTTATCATGAGTGATTTTATCATGGACGATTTTATCAAGGGTAATTTTATCATGGGTTATTTTACCATGGGTGATTTTATCGTGGAAGATTTTAACATGGGTAATTTTAAAGAGGTTGATTTTATTGTGGGTGATTTTATCAAGGGTCATTTTATCGTGGGTGAATTTAGCGGCGATGATTTCATCTTGTGTGATTTTATCGTTAGTGATTTTATCAAGGTCGATTTTATCGAGGATGATATTTTCATTAGTGATATTCTCTTGGGTGACTTTATCGTTGGTAATTTTATCAATGGTGATTTTATCACGGGTGAGTTAATCGAGGATGATTTTATTGTGGGTGATTCTGTCTAGGGTGATTTTAACATTGGTGATTTTATTGATGGTGATTTTATCGTGGGTGATTTTATTGTTGGTGATTTTATCATGGGTGATTTTATCGAAGGTGATTTTATCGTGGGTGATTTTATAATTGGTGATTTTATCGTGGTTGATTTTAGGTTGGGTGATTTTATCAAGAGTATTTTATCAACGGTGATTTTATCGTGGGTGATTTTATCATGGATGATTCTATTTCGCTGATTTTATCGTGCGTGATTTTATAATTTAAGTTGATTTTATCGTGGGTGAATTTATTGTTTGTAGTTTTATCGTGGGTGATTTTATCGTTGGTGATTTTATCAAGGTTGATTTTCTCATGGGTGACATTATCGAGGGTCATTTTTTCGTGGGTGATTTTATCTTGATTGATTTTATGATGGGTGATTTTATCGTGGATGATTTTAGTATCGGTGATTTATCGTGGGTGATTTTAACATTGGTAATTTAATCAAGCGTGATTTTATCATGAGTGATTTTATCAAGGGTGATATTAGTGTGGGTGAGTTTATCGTGGCTGATTTTACCGAGGGTGATATTATCATGGGTGATTTTATCATATGTGATTGTATCGAGGGTGATTTTATCGAGGTGATTTTATCATGGCTGATTTTATCAAGGGTGATTTTATCGTGGGTAATTTTATAGTGGGTGATTTTATCAAGGGTGATGTTATCGAACGTGATTTTATCATGGACGATTTTATCGTACGTGATTTTAGTATTCGTGATTTTATCGTGGGTGATTTTATCGATGGTGGTTTTATCCTTGGTGATTTTATCATTGGTGATTTTATTGGGGGAGATTTTATTATGGGTGATTTTTTTATGGGTCTTTTTAACGGGTGTGATGTTATCGTGGGTGATTTTGTTTATTAGGAATGATTTTATCAAGGGTGATTTTATCCAGTGTGATTTTATCATGGTTGATTTGATCATGGGTGATTTTATCGAGGATGATTTTAAAGTGGGTGATTTTATCGTAGGTGATTTTATCGAAGGTGATTTTATCGTGGGTCATTTTATCATGGGTCATTTTATCATGGGTAATTTTAACGTGGGTGATTTTATCAATGGTGATTTT
>BDMB01000265.1:34198-54151 GCA_016859785.1 Macrotyloma uniflorum
TTATCGTGCATGATTTTAACATAGGTTATTTTAAAGATCGTGACTTTCTCATAAGTGATTTTATCGACGGTGATTTTACCATGGGTGATTTTATTGTGGGTGATTTTAGCGGCGGTGATTTCAACGTGGGTGATTTTATCAATGGTGATTTTATCATGGGTGATTTTATCGAGGGTGATTTTATCATGGAGATTTTTATCAGGGATGATTTTTTCAAGGTTGATTTTGTCGAGGGTCATTTTATCGAGGGTGATTTTACCATGGGTGATTTTAGCGGCGGTGATTTTGTCGAGGGTCATTTTATCGTTGGTGATTTCATATAGGGTGATTTGATCGAGGATGAGCATGGGTTATTTTATCGTCAATGATTTTATCGGGGGTGATTTCATCGTGGCTGATTTTATCGTGGCTGATTTTATCAAGTGTGCTTTTATCATGGATGATTTTAGTGTCGGTGATTTTATCGTTACTGATTTTATCGAGCGTGATTTTATCATGGTTGATTTTATCACAAGTGATTTTAGTGCAGGTCAGTTTATCGTTCGTGATATTATCGAGGGTGATTTTATCATGGGTGATTTTATCGAGGGTGATTTTATCGTGGGTGATCTTATCGAGGTTGATTTTACAATGGTTGATTTTATCATGTGTTATTTTATCATGTGGGTTATTTTATAGTGGGTGATTTTATCGTGGGTAATTTTATCGAGGGTGATTTTATCATGGGTGATTTTATCGAGTATGATTTTATCGTGGGTGATTTTATCATGGGTGATTTTATCGTCGGTGATTTTATCTTGGGTGATTTTATCGTTGGTGATTTTATTATTGGTGATTTGATCGAGGGTGATTTTATCATGGCTAATTTAATAGTGGGTGATTCTATTGAGGGTGATTTTATCTTGGGTGATTTTATTATTGGTGCTTTTATCGTGGGTGATTCTATTGAGGTGGATTTTATCTTGGGTAATTTTATTATTGGTGATTTTATCGAGGGTGATTTTATCATGGGTAATTCTTTAGTGGGTGATTTTATCGTAGGGGATTTTATCGAGTGTCATACTATCATGGGTTATTTTATCAAATAAAATTTTATCATGGGTGATTTTATCGAGTGTCATACTATCATGGGTTATTTTATCAAATAAAATTTTATCATGGGTGATTTTATCAAGGGTGATTTTATCATGGCTGATGTTATCGAGTGTGATTTTGTTGTGGGTGATTTTATAATGGGTTATTTTATTGTAGGTGAATTTGACATTGGTTATTTTATTGAAGGTGATTTTATCGTGGGTGATTTTATAATTGGTGATTTTATCGTGGGTGATTTAGGTTGGGTGATTTTATCAAGAATGATTTTATCAACGGTGATTTTATCATGGGTTATTTTATCATGGGTGATTCTATTGAGCATGATCTTATCGTGGGTAATTTTATCGTGGTTGATTTTAGCATAGGTGATTTTATAGAGGGTGATTTTATCGAGGGTGATTTTATCGTGGGTGATTTTATCATGGGTGATTTTATCGTGGGTGAATTTATTGTCGGTAATATTATCGTGGGTGATTTTATCGTTGTTGATTTTATCAAGGTTGATTTTATCATCTGTGATTTTATCGAGGGTGACTTTATCGTGGGTGATTTTATCATGGGTGATTTTATCGTGGATGATTTTAGAGTCGGTTATTTTATCGTTGGTCATTTTATCATTGGTAATTTTATCAAATATGATTTTATCATGGTTGATTTTATCATCGGTTATTTTATCATGCGTGATTTTATCGTAGGTGATTTTAGTGTGGGTTATTTTATAGTGTGTGATTTGATCGAGGTTGATTTTATCATGGGTGATTTTATCGAGTGTGATTTTATTGTGGGTGATTTTATCATTGGTGATTTTATTGTAGGAGATTGTATTCAGGGTGATTTTATCGAGGGTGATTTTATCATGGGTGATTTTATCGAGTAAAATTTTATCATGGGTGATTTTATAGGGTGTGATTTTACTATCAGTGTTTATATCGTTGGTGATTTTATCGAGCGTGATTTTAACATGAGCGATTTTAGTGCCGGTGAGTTTATCGTGCGTGCTTTTATCCTGGGTGATTTTATCATGGGTGATTTAATCGAAGGTGATTTTAGTGTGGGTTCTTTTATAGTGGGTGATATTATCGTGGGTAATTTTATCGAGGGTGATTTAGTCATTGGTGATTTTATCGAGTGTGATTTTATTATGGGTGATTTTATCGTAGGTAATTTTATCGTGGATGATTCTATTGAGGGTGATTTTATCTTGGGTGATTTTATTATTCGTGATTTTATCTTGGGTGATTTTATTATTCGTGATTTTATCGAGGGTGATTTTATCCTGGGTAATTCTATAGTGGGTGATTTTATCGTAGGTGATTTTATGGACGGTGATTTTATCGTTGGTGATTTTATCGAGGTTAATTTTAGCATGGGTGATTTTATCGAAGTTGATTTTATCGTACGTGATTTTATCGTGGCTGATTTTGTCGTGGGTGAGTTTATCGTTGGTGATTCTATCATGGGTGATTTTAGTGTGGGTGAGTTTATCGTGGATGATTTTATCGTCGTTGATTTTTTCGAGTGTGATTTTATCATTTGCGAATCCATCGTGGGTGCTTTTATCGTGTGTGATTTTAAAGTGGGTGATTTTATTGAGGGTAATTTTATCATGTCTGATTTTAGTGTGGGTGAGTTTATTGTGGGTGATTTTGTCATTGGTGATTTTATCATGGGTGATTTTATCATAGGTGAGTTTAGTTTGGGTGAGTTTAGCATGGATAATTTTATCGTGGGTGATTTTGTCGACGGTGATTTTATCATCGGCAATTTTATCGTGGCTACTTTTATCGAGGGTGATTTTATCAGGGTGATTTTATAGTGGGTGATTTTATCAAGGGTTATTTTATCAAGGATGATTTTATCGTGGTTGATTTTATTAAGGGTCATTGTATAATGGGTGACTTTATCGTGGTTGATCTTGGTGTCGGTAATTTTATTAAGGGTGATTTTGTCATGGGTGATTTTATTGAGGTTGATTTTATCGTTGGTGATTTTCTTAAGGGTTACTTTATTGTGGGTGATTTGATTGTGGCTATTTATCGAGGGTAATTTTATCGTAGGTAATTTTATCGAGGTTGATTTTATCATGGGTGATTTTATCATGGGTGATTTTATTGTGGGTGATTTTATTGAGGATGAATTTATCGAGGATGATTTTATCATGGGTGATTTTTTCATGGGTCATTTTATTGTGGGTGGATTTAGCAGCATTGATTTCATCATGAGTGATTTTATCTTGATTGATTTTATCATGGGTGATTTTATTGAGGATGATATAATCATTAGTGACATTCTTTTGGGTGATTTTATCACGGAAGATTTTATCAAGGTTTATTTTTTTGAGGGTAATTTTATCGTGGGTGATTTGATTGTGGTTGATTTTATCTTGGGTGATTTGAGCATGGATGATCATGGGTGATTTTATCAAGGGTGATTTTATCGGGGGTGATTTTATCGTGGCTATTTTATCATGGGTGATTTTACCGTAGGTGATTTTAGTGTGGATTATTTTATAGTGGGATATTTTAGCGTGGGTAAATTTGTCGAGGGTGATTTTATCATGGGTGATTTTATCGTGAGAGATTTTTTTTTGGGTTATTCTAGTGAGTGTGATTTTATCGAGTTTGATTTTATCATGGGTGATTTTATCGAGAAAACTTTTATCATGGGTCATTTTAGCATGGGTGATATTATTATGCTTTATTTTATCGAGGGTGATCTTATGATGGGTGATTTTATTGAGTGTGATTTTGTCGTGGGTGATTTTATAATGGGTGATTTTATCGTAGGTGATTTTAGTGTGGGTTATTTTATAATGGGCGATATTATCGTGGGTAATTTTATCGAGTGTGATTTTAATGTGGGTGATTTTATCATGGGTGATTTTATCGTATGTGATTTTATCGTGGGTCGATTCTATTGAGGGTGATTTTATCTTGGTTGATTTTATTATTCGTGATTTTATCGAGGGTGATTTTATCATGGGTAATTCTATGCTGGGTGATTTTATCGTACGTGATTTTATCGAGGGTGATTTTATCATGGGTGATTTTATCGAGGTTAATTTAAGCATGGGTGATTTTATCGAAGGTGATTTTATCGTGGGTGATTTTATTTTGGGTGATTTTATCAAGGGTAATTTTATCATGGATGATTTTATCGTACGTGATTTTATCATGGCTGATTTTGTTGCGGGTGATTTTCTCAAGTCTGATTTTAGTGTGGGTGAGTTTATCGTGGGTGATTTTGTCGAGGGTGATTTTATCATGGGTGATTCTATCATGGGTGATTTTAGTGTGGGTGAGTTTATCGTGGGTGGTCTTATCGTGCTTGATTTTGTCGAGTGTTATTTTATCATTGGTGAATTTATCGTGGGTGATTATATAGTATCGTGGGTGATTTTATCATGTCTTATTTTAGTGTGGGTGAGTTTATCGTGGGTGATTTTATCGAGGGTGATTTTATCATCGGTGATTTTGTCGTGGCTAATTTTTTCGAGGGTGATTTTATCGTGGATGATTTTATCAAGGGTGATTTTATCGTGGGTGAATTTATTAAGGGTGATTTTATCTTTGGTGACTTTATCGTCGATGATTCTACCGAGGGTGATATTATCATGGATGACTCTATCGAAGATGATATTATCGTGAGTGATTTTTTCGTCGATGATTTTATCATAGGTGATTTTATCGTAGCTGATTTTATCGTGGATGATTTTATCAAGGGTGATTTTATCATGAGTGATTTTATCATGGGTGACTTTATTATGGATGATTTTAGTGTCATTGATTTTAACGTGGGTGATTCTAACGACAGTGACTTTATCATAGGTGATTTTAACAAGGGTGACTTTATCATGGGTGAATGTATTGAGGGTAATTTTATTGTGGGTGATTTTATCGGGTGTGATTTTATCGTGACTGACTTTATCGTGGTTGATTTTAGCGGTGGTGATTTCATCGTGTGTGATTTTATCGTGAGTGATTTATAAATGGTGATTTTATCATGGGTGATTTTTTCGAGGGTGATTTATCATGGATGATTTTAGCGGGTGTGATATGATCGTGGGTAATTTTATTGGGGGTTGTTTTATCAAGATTGATTTTGTCTAGGGTGATTTTATCGTCGGTGATTTGATCATGGGTGATTTCATTGAGGGTGATTTTATCTAGGGGGATTTGATCATGGGTGATTTTATCAGGCGTGATTTTAGTGTCGGTGATTTTATCGTGGGTTATTTTATCATTGGTAATTTTATCAAGGGTGATTTTATCATGGGTGATTTATTATGGGTGAGTTTATCGTGGGTTATTTTATCGAGGGTGATTCTATCGAGGGTCATTTTATCGTGGATGATTTTATCGAATTTGATATTATGGCGGGTGATTTATCATGGGTGATTTTAGCATGGGTGAGTTTATTGTGGGTGATTTTGTCGAAAGAGATTTTGTCAAAGGGGATTTTGTCGAGGGTGATTTATCATGGGTGATTTTATCAAGGGTGATTCTATCGTGGGTGATTTTATCGCGGGTGATTTTATCGCGGGTGATTTTATCGTGGGTGATTTTATCAAGGGTGATGTTATCGAACGTAATTTTATCGTGGGTGATTTTATCGTGGGTGATTTTATCATGACTGATTTTATTGTAGGTAATTTTAGTGTCGGTGATTTTATCGTTGCTTATTTTATCATGGGTGATTTTATCGAGTGTGATTTTATCATGGGTGATTTTATCATTGGCGATTTTATCATTGGTGATTTTGTCGTTGGTGATTTTATCATGGGTGATTTTAATGGGGGTGATTTTATCGGGGGTGATTTTATCATGGGTGATTTTATCGTGGGGGATTTTATCATGGGTGATTTTAACGTGGGTGATTTTATCGGCGGTGCTTTTATCGTGGATGATTTTATCAAGGTTGATTTTATGATGGATGATTTTATCAAGGGAGGTTTTATCGAAGGTTATTTTATCGTGCGTGATTTTATCATGGGTAATTTTATCGAGTGAGATTTTAAATTGGGTGATTTTTTGGAGGGTGATTCTACCATGGGCGATTTGATCATGGGTGATTTTATCTTGAGTGATTTTATCATGGGTGATTTTATCATGGATGATTTTATCATGGGTGATTTTAGTGTCGGTGATTATATCATGGTTGATTTTATCAATTGTAATTTTATCAATTGTAATTTTATCATGGGTGATTTTACCATGGGTGATTTTAATGTGGGTGAGTTTATTGTGGGTGATTTTATCGAGGGTGATATTATGGTGGGTGATTTTATCATGGGTGATTTTATCGTAGGTGATTTTATAGTAGGTGATTTTATTGAAGGTGATTTTATTGTGGGTGATTTTATCATGGGTGATTTTATCGTGGGTTATTTTCTCATGCGTGATGCTATCGAGGGGTAATTTTATCATGGGTGATTGTAGTGTGGGTGAGTTTATCGTGGGTGATTCTGTCGAAGGGGATTTTCACGAAAGGGATTTTGTCAAGCATAATTTATCATGGGTGATTTTATCATCGGTTATTTTATCAAGGGTGATTTTATCATGGGTGATATTATCTAAGGTGATTTTATCGTGGGTGATTTTATCATGGGTGATTTTCTCATCGGTTTTTTTATCGTAGGTGATTTTATCATGTGTGAATTCATTGGAATAGATTTTATCATTGGTGATTTTATCATATGTGATTTTATCAAGGGTGATTTTATCGAGGGTGATTTTTTCGGGGATGATTTGATCGTGCGTGATTTTATCGAGCGTGATTTTATAGTGAGTGATTTTATCAATGGTGATTTTATCGTGGGTGATTTTATTGTGGGTGATTTTATCATGGGTGATTTTAATGGTGGTGATTTTATCGGGGGTGATTTTATCATGGGTGATTTTATCGAGGATCATATTATTGTTAGTGATTTTATCAATGGTTATTTTATCGTGGGAGATTTTATCGAGATTGATTTTATCATGGGAGATTTTAGCTGGTGCGATATTTCGTTCGTGATTTTGTCATCGGTGATTTTATCGGGGGTGATTTTATCAAGGTTGATTTTGTCGAGGGTGATTTTATCAAGGGTGATTTGATTGTGGGTGATTTTATCAACGTTGATTTTATCATGGGTGATTTTATCGATGGTGATTTTATCCTGGGTTATTTTATCTAGGGTGATTTGATCATGGATGATCATGGGTGATTTTATCGTTGATGATTTTATCGGGGGTGATTTTGTTGTGCTTGATTTTATCGTGGCTGATTTTATCATAAGTGATTTTAGTGCAGGTGAGTTTATCTTGCATGCTTTTATCGAGGGTGATTTTATTGCTGCTTATTTAATCGTGGGTGATTTTATCGAGGGTGACTTTAACTGTGGTGATTTTATCAAGGGTGCTTTTATTGTGGATGATTTTATCAAGGGTGTTTTTATCATGGGTGATTTTATCAAGGGTGATTATATTGAAGGTGATTTTATCGTGAGTGATTTTATCATGGGTGAATTTATCGAGGATGATATTATCGTTAGTGATATTCTCTTGGGTGATTTTATAGTGGGTGATTTTATCATGGGTGATTTTATCGAGGGTGATTTTATCACGGATGATTTTAGCGAGTGCGTTATTATCGTGGGAAATTTTATCGGGGATGATTTTATAAAGATTGATTTTTTCGAGGGTTATTTTATCGTCAGTGATTTAATCATGGGTGATTTAATCGAGGGTGATTTGATCGTGGGTGATTTTATCTAGGCTGATTTGATCATGGGTGATTTTATCGTGGGTGATTTTAGCGAGAGTGATTTTATCATGGGTGATTTTATCAAGGGTGATTTTATCATGGATGATTTTAGCGAGTTCATTATTATCGTGGGTAATTTTATCGGGGATGATTTAATAAAGATTGATTTTGTCGAGGGTGATTTTATCGTCGGTGATTTGATCATGGGTGATTTCGACGAGGGTGATTTTATCGTGGGTGATTTTATCTAGGCTGATTTGATCGTGGGTGATTTTAGCGAGGGTTATTTTATTGTTGGTGATTTTATCATTGGTAATTTTATCGAGCGTGATTTTATCATGGGTGATTTTATCATGGGTGATTTTACTGTGGGTGAGTTTATCGTGGGTGATTTTATCCAGGGTGATATTATCATGGGTTATTTTATCATGGGAGATTCTATCGGGGTTGATTTTATCTTAGATGACTTTATCGAGAATGATATTATCGTGGGTGAGTTTTTCTAAGGGTGATTTTAGTGTGGGTGATTTTATCGTTGCTTATTTTATCGTGGGTGATTTTATCGAGGGTGATTTTCTCATGTGTGATTTTGTTGCGAGTGATTTTATTGACGGTGGTTTTATCCCGGGTGATTTTATCGTGGGTGATTTTATTGGGGTAGATTTTATCTTGGGTGATTTTATTGTTGGTGATTTTATCATGGGTGATTTTATAAAGGATGATTTTATCGAGTTTGATTATATAAGGGTTGATTTTATTAATGGTGATTTTATCGTGGGTGATTTTATCGTGGGTAATTTTATCATGGGTGATTTTAATGGGGTTTATTTTACAGGGGGTGATTTTATCATGAGTGATTTTAACGAGGGTGATTTTATCGGGGGTGCTTTTGTCGTGGATGATTTTATCAAGGGTGATTTTATCAAGGGTGATTTTATCAAGGGTGATTTTATTGAAGGTGATTTTATCGTGCGGGATTTTATCATGGGTAATTTTAAGGAGTGAGATTTTATCTTGGGTGATTTTATCATGGGTGATTATATCGAGGGTGATTTTATCATGGGTGATTTTATCGTTGGTGATTTTATCTTGGATGATTTTTTCTTGGGTGATTTTATCATGGGTGATTTTTTTATGAATTATTTTAGTGTGAGGATTTTAACATGAGTGAATTTTACATGGGTAATTTTAACGAGGGTGACTTTATCATAGGTGATTTTACGAGTTTAACTTTATCATGGGTGAATTTATCGAGGGTGATTTTATCATGAGTGACTTTATCATGGGTGATTTTAGCGGCGGTGATTTTATCATGAGTGATTTTATCATGGCTGATTTTATCGAGGATGATATTATCGTTACTAATATTCTCTTGGGTGATTTTATCGTGGGTGATTTTATCAATGGTGATTTTATCATGGGTGATTTTATCGAGGGTGATTTTATCATGGATATTTTTAGCGGGTGCGATATTATCGAGGGTAATTTTATCGGGGGTGATTTTATCAAGATTGATTTTGGCGAGGGTTATTTTATCGTCGGTGATTTGATCATGGGCGATTTCATTGAGGATGATTTTATCGTGGGAGATTTTATCTAGGGTGATTTTATCTAGGGTAATTTGATCATGGGTGATTTTATCTGAGGTGATTTTATCGTGAGTGATTTCATCGTATGTGATTTCAGTGTCGGTTATTTTATCGTTCCTTATTTTAACGTGGGTAATTGTATCGAGCGTGATTTTATCATGGGTGATTTTATCGTTGGCGATTTTATTCTGGGTGATTTTATAAATGGTGATTTTATTGAAGGTTATAGTGGGTGATTTTTTCAATGGTCCCATGATAGAATCACTATCGATAAAATCACTCACGATAAAATCACTAACGATAAAATCAACCTCGATAAAATCACCCACAATAAAATCACTCATGATAAAATCAACCATGATAAAATCACCCACGATAAAATCACCCACGATAAAATCACCCATGATAAAATCACCCACGATAAAATCACCCACGACAATATTACCCACGATAAAATAACCCTCAGTAGAATCACCCACGATAAAATCACCCACATAAAATCAACTTTGACAAAATCACTCACAAAAAAATCACCAATTATAAAATCTCCCACGATAAAATCATCTTCGACAAAATCACCAATAATAAATTCACTATCGATAAAATCACCCACGATAAAATTACCCACGATAAAATCTCCAACGATGAAATTACCCACGATAAAATCACCCTCGATAAAATCAACAAAGTTAAAATCACCCGCAAAAGAATCACTCACGATAAAATCACCTACGATAAAATCACCTACAACAAAATCACGCTCGATAAAATCACGCATGACAAAATCACACTTGATAAAATCACCCATGATAAAATCACCCTTGATAAAATTACCCACAACAAACTCACCCACTATAAAATAACCCACACGAAAATCACCTACGAAAAATCAGCCACGATAAAATCACCATGAAAAAATCACCCACGATAAAATCACCCATGATCATCTATGATCAAATCACCATAGATAAAATCAGCCAAGATAAAATCACCCTCGATAAAATCACCTACTATAAAATCACCCTCGATGAAATCACCCATGATCAAATCACCCACGATAAATGTTATCACAGAAGGAGATTGCTGTCATTCTGTTCAAGAATTTTCATAATGATCAAGACTATCACAATGTGCAAAAGTGTTCAAGACATCAAGACCAGAAGAAAGCAAAGAATCAAAGAAGACTTTATCTAGATTTAGAAGTGAGAATAAAAAAGGAAACATCACTTTGCTCAGAAGGTTCTCAAAGTAAATTTAATTATTATAAAATCTTTTTAAGACACTATAATCGATTATGTATATTAAGTAATCGATTATGGGACAGGATTTTTGAAAAACAAAGTTTTTGATACGGCAATAATCGATTAGATAATCGATTATGTTTTGTGAAAATGAAAAAGCATTTGATTTGGCAATAATCGATTAGATAATCGATTATATTTTTGAAAATAGAAAATATGCTTTTCGGTGATAATCGATTACATAATCGATTATGAGCTTTTTTAGAAAATGTTACTTGCGGTGATAATCGATTATATAATCGATTATTTGTGGTTTTAAAAAACTTTTCAACGCGGGGATAATCGATTATGTACTTAAGATAATCGATTATGTTCGTAGATTTTTGAAAATTATGAACGTTGCACAGAATCCTCCGAAAATATTTGAGTATCTTTTATATGATTTTCTGAACGTTGGAAAGTGATTTTGTGTATCAAATTTCGAATTAAAACAACAGATATTATTCTTCTATCTTTTATTATTTAATAAGCTTTTTAGAATACATAAAAAAAAATCCATCTCTCTCTCATTTTTCCTTTCTCTCTTGAACTGTGCCACAAAATTATTATTTTTGAAAGGGAGAATATTGTTTTCAGAAGAAATCATCTTTGAAGGATTTTTAAGAAACCCTGAGCAGAGCAGTGCCACACTTTGATATCTTCACAGTACAGGTGATATTTATTTGTCATTTTTTGATCTTCCTCTGAGGCTGTTCAGAGGAGGTAAGTTTTTCCTCCTTGTGTGATTCAAGGAAGGTTTTCACTTCCTTGTGGGACTCAAGGAAGGGTGGGAATTCTCTTGTGGGTTGTAATTTTCCGTGATTGTGAGAATTTTAATTTTCCGTTTTACATGTTTCACTGGTAATTGGTGGTTGTAGTTTGTGAAAAATTAAAATATAAGATTAGGAGATCATCTCGGATTGAGGTGATTTGGGAACTGGATGTAGGGTTAAAAGTGTTAACCCGAACCAGTATAAATTCAGGGTGTTTTTCTTCTTTCCCTTATCCTCTTTAATTTTCCGTTTCGTTTTTATTTATCTGCTAAGACGAATTAATATCAAGAGGAATTTTTTTTTAAGGAAAAATTTAAAAGGGTTTAACTTTAACATCAATTCACCCCCCCTCTTGAAGCCACTTGATAACAATAAAATCACCCTTGAGAAAATCAACCTTGATAAAAGCACCCATGATAGAATCACTATCGATAAAATCACTCACGATAAACTCACTCACGATAACATCAGCCATGATAAATCAGCCTCGATAAAATCACCCACAATAAAATCACCCACGATAAAATCACCATGATAAAATCACCCAAGATAAAATCACCCTCGATAAAATCACCCTCGACAAAATCACCTACTATAAAATCACCCTCGATGAAATCACCCATGATTAAATCACCCACGATAAAATCACCCTTGACAAAATCAACCTTGATAAAAAGCACCCATGATAGAATCACTGTCGATAAAATCACTCACGATAAAATCAGCCTCGATAAAATCACCTACAATAAAATCACTGATGATAAAATCACCCATGATAAAATCACCCAAGACAAAATCACCCTCGATAAAATCACCTACTATAAAATCACCCTCGATGAAATCTCTCATGATCGAATCACCCACGATAAAATCACCCTTGACAAAATCAACCTTACTAAAATCACCCATGATAGAATCACTATCGATAAAATCACTCACGATAAAATCACTCACGATAAAATCAGCCATGATAAAATCACCCTCGATAAAATCACCCACAATAAAATCACTCATGATAAAATTACCCATGATAAAATCACCCACGATAAAATCACCCATAATAAAATCACCCACGATAAAATCACCCACGACAAAATTACCCACGATAAAATCACTCTCAATAGAATCACCCACGATAAAATCAGCTTTGACAAAATCACTTACAAAAAAATCACCAATTATAAAATCTCCCACGATAAAATCATCTTCGACAAAATCACCAATAATAAAATCACTATCGATAAAATCACTCACGATAAAATTACCCACGATAAAATCTCTAACGATGAAATTACCCACGATAAAATCACCCTCAATAAAATCAACAAAGTTAAAATCACCTGCGAAGGAATCACCCACGATAAAATCACCTACGATAAAATCACCCACAACAAAATCACGCTCGATAAAATCACGCATGACAAAATCACACTTGATAAAATCACCCATGATAAAATCACCCTTGATAAAATTACCCACAATAAACTCACCCACTATAAAAGAACCCACACGAACATCACCTACGATAAAATCAGCCACGATAAAATCACCCTGAAAAAATCACCCACGATAAAATCACCCATGATCAAATCACCATAGAATCACCCAAGATAAAATCACCCTCGACAAAATCACCTACTATAAAATCACCCTCGATGAAATCACCCATGATTAAATCACCCACGATAAATCACCCTTGATAAAATCAACCTTGATAAAAGCACCCATGATAGAATCACTATCGATAAAATCACTCACGATAAAATCACTCACGATAAAATCAACCATGATAAAATCAGCCTCGATAAAATCACCCACAATAAAAGCACTCATGATAAAATCACCCACAATAAAATCACCCAAGGTAAAATCACCCTCCATAAAATCACCTACTATAAAATCACCCTCGATGAAATCTCCCATGATCAAATCACCCACGATAAAATCACCCTTGACAAAATCAACCTTACTAAAATCACCCATGATAGAATCACTATCGATAAAATCACTCACGATAAAATCAGCCATGATAAAATCACCCTCGATAAAATCACCCACAATAAAATCACTCATGATAAAATTACCCATGATAAAATGACCCATGATAAAATCACCCATAATAAAATCACCCACGATAAAATCACCCAAGACAAAATTACCCACGATAAAATCACCCTCAATAGAATCACCCACGATAAAATCAGCTTTGACAAAATCACTTACAAAAAAATCACCAATTATGAAATCTCCCACGATAAAATTATCTTCGACAAAATCACCAATAATAAAATCACTATCGATAAAATCACCCACGATAAAATTACCCACGATAAAATCTCTAACGATGAAATTACCCACGATAAAATCACCCTCGATAAAATCAACAAAGTTAAAATCACCTGCGAAAGAATCACCCACGATAAAATCACCTATGATAAAATCACCCACAACAAAATCACGCTCGATAAAATCATGCATGACAAAATCACACTTGATAAAATCACCCATGATAAAATCACCCTTGATAAAATTACCCACAATAAACTCACCCACTATAAAAGAACCCACACGAAAATCAGCTACGATAAAATCAGCCACGATAAAATCAACCTGAAAAAATCACCCACGATAAAATCACCCAAGATAAAATCACCCTCGACAAAATCACCTACTATAAAATCACCCTCGATGAAATCACCCATGATTAAATCACCCACGATAAATCACCCTTGAAAAAATCAACCTTGATAAAAGCACCCATGATAGAATCACTATCGATAAAATCACTCACGATAAAATCACTCACGATAAAATCAGCCATGATAAAATCAGCCTCGATAAAATCACTCATGATAAAATCACCCACGATAAAATCACCCAAGATAAAATCACCGTCGATAAAATCACCTACTATAAAATCACCCTCGATGAAATCACCCATGATTAAATCACCCACGATAAAATCACCCTTGACAAAATCAACCTTACTAAAATCACCCATGATAGAATCACTATCGATAAAATCACTCACGATAAAATCACTCATGATAAAATCAGCCTCGATAAAATCACGCACAATAAAATCACTCATGATAAAATCACCCATGATAAAATCACCCACGGTAAAATCACCCACGATAAAATCACCCATAATAAAATTACCCACGATAAAATCACCCACGACAAAATTACCCACGATAAAATCACCCTCAATAGAATCACCCACGATAAAATCAGCTTTGACAAAATCACTTACAAAAAAATCACCAATTATAAAATCTCCCACGATAAAATCATCTTCGACAAAATCACCAATAATAAAATCACTATCGATAAAATCACCCACGATAAAATTACCCACGATAAAATCGCTAACGATGAAATTACCCACGATAAAATTACCCTCGATAAAATCAACAAAGTTAAAATCACCTGCGAAAGAATCACCCACGATAAAATCACCTACGATAAAATCACCCACAACAAAATCACGCTCGATAAAATCACGCATGACAAAATCACACTTGATAAAATCACCCATGATAAAATCACCCTTGATAAAATTACCCACAATTATCATGGGCGATTTTATCATGGATTATTTTATCATGGATGATTTTATTGTGGGTGATTTTATCGTGCGTGATTCTATCGAGGGTGATTTTATCGAGGGTGATTTTATCAAGGGTGATTTTATCGTAAGTGATTTTATCGATGGTGATTTTATCATTGGTGATTTTATCGAGTGTGATTTTGTCGTGGGTGATTTTATCATGGGTGATTTTATGGTAGCTATTTTTATCGTGGGTCATTCTGTCGAAGGTGATTAAACATGGATAATTTTATCATTGGTGATTTTATCGTGGGTTATTTTGTCGAGGATGATTTTATCGTGCGTAATTTTATCGTTGGTGATTTTATCGTGGGTGATTTTATCGTGGGAGATTT
The DNA here is from genome assembly GCA_016859785.1 of Macrotyloma uniflorum. Taxonomy (NCBI): domain Eukaryota; kingdom Viridiplantae; phylum Streptophyta; class Magnoliopsida; order Fabales; family Fabaceae; genus Macrotyloma; species Macrotyloma uniflorum. The sequence goes on from BDMB01000265.1 coordinate 49,628, forward strand.
TATCGAGAGTGATTTTCTCACGGGTGATTTTATCAATGGTGATTTTATCAAGGGTGATTTTATCATGGGTGATTTTATCATGGGAGATTTTAGTATGGGTGAGTTTATCGTGGGTGATTTTATCGAGGGTGATATTATCGTTGGTGATTTTATCGTGGGTGATTTTAGCGGGGCTGATTTTATCGTGGGTGATTTTATCAAGGGTGATTCAATTGTAAGTTATTTTATCATGGATGACTTTATCGAGGATGATATTATCGTAGGTGATTTATCATGGGTGATTTTATCGTTGGTGATTTTATCATGGGTGATTTTATCAAGGGTGATTTTGTCCATGGTGATTTTATCATGAGCGATTTGGTCATGGGTGATTTTATCGAGGGGGATTTTATCATGGGTGATTTTATCGAGGGGGATTTTATCATGGGTGATTTTATCGAGGGGGATTTTATCATGGGTGATTTTATCGAGGGGGATTTTATCATGGGTGATTTTATCGAGGGTGATTTTATCATGGTTGATTTTATCAAAGGTCATTTTAGTCAGGGTGATTTTATCGTGGGTGGTTTGGTCATGGGTGATTTTATCGAGTGTGATTTTATAGTGGGTGATTTTATCGTAGGTGATTTTATCAAGGGTAATTTTATCATGGGTAATTTTATCATGGGTAATTTTATCATGGGTAATTTTATCATGGGTAATTTTATCATGGGTGATTTTATCGGGGATGATTTTAGTTATAGTTGATTTTATCGTGGGTGCATTTATCGAGGTTGATTTTATCATGAGTGATTTTATCGTGGCTGATTTTAGCGGCGGTGATTTCATCTTGTGTGATTTGATCATGAGTGATTTGATCATGGGTGATTTTATCGAAGATCATATTATCGTTAGCGATATTCTCTTGGCTGATTTTATCAATGGTGATTTTATCATGGGAGATTTTAGCAGGTGTGATATTATCGGGGGTGATTTTATCAAGGTTGATTTTGTTGAGGGTGATTTTATCGTCGGTGAGTTGATTATTGTTGATTTCGTCGAGGGTGATTTTATCGTGGGTTATTTTACCTAGGGTGATTTTATCGTCGGTGATTTTATCGAGGGTGATTTTAGCGTGGTTGATTTTATCAAGTGTGCTTTATTATGGGTGATTTTATCGAGCGTGATTTATACTGGTGTGATTTTATTGTGGGTAATTTTATCGAGCGTGATTTTATCATTGGTGCGGAGCTAGGAATTTTAGGTGAGGGGGGTCGGACCGAACTGGACCGGTCGGTCCGGTTCGGACCAAATCGGAGTAATTAAAAAAAAATTAATATATATACCTTAAAATTAATTATCACGTAAGAATAAAATATAATCAATAAAATTATTAATAAATTATAAATCATTTACATATATTTAAAATCAACATAAATAATTATATATAAGATCAAATATANATGGTACATTTTATTTTTTAATTGTACTCGACAATGTTTCATGTTATAAAAATCATCAATTATCACATTTGTATTGAACTTTGCAGCAATCTCCTTTTCAAGGTAAATAATCATGCAATCAGTAAGAAAATCATCTTTCATCCTATTCCAAAACCTTGTTTTAGTAATCTTCATAACAGAAAATGCACGTTTTGTTGTTGTCGTAGATAGTGAACAAAAATAATAAAGAAAGAACTTTTCTTACCTTGTTTCTTCACTATAAGAAAAATATAATTGACGTTTTGTTTGCTTTGATTTTGAATTTTTTAACTTTTAGTTTCTAATATTCTACAATTTTCTAATATATATATACATATAATATAAAAGATTATTTTGATATCTTTTAATTTTTTTTTAATTGATGATATTTGTTAAAATGATATATATTACAAATACAAAAACTTATCTTTTTAATAATAGATAAAATATTTTCTCTTATATATAAGCTTATATATTTGATTATTTTAAATTTGATTTTGAATTTCTTAACTTTTAGTTTCTAATACTCTACAATTTTCCAATATATATAAATATATAAATATATATATATATATAATATAATATAATATAAAAGATTATTTTGATATCTTTTAAATTTTTTTTTAATTGATGATATTTGTTAAAATGATATATAGTACAAATATAAAAACTTATCTTTTTAATAGTAGATAAAATATTCTTTTATATATAAGATTATATATTTGATTATTTTTAATTAAAGATATTCTATTTAGATTTAATCTATATATAATATTTTTATACCATGTTATGAGATATTATATTTCATAATCTAGTTATAATTTTATATAGTCATAAAAAAATCTAAAATGTTCGGGGGGGGGGGGCGTGGCCCCCCTGGTCCCCCCCGGTCCCCCCTTGGCTCCGCCCATAAAATCACCCATGATAAAATCAGCCAAGATAAAATCACTCCCGATAAAATCATCCACAATAAAATCACCCATGATCATTCATGATCAATCACCCTAGATAAAACCACCCTTGATGAAATCACCCATGATCAAATTACCCATGATAAAATCACCCTCGACAATATGAACCTTGATAAAATCACCCATGATAAAATCACCCATGATAAAATCACCATTGAGAAAATCACCCTAGAGAATATCATTAAAGATAATATCATCTTCGATAAAATCACCCATGATAAAATCAATCACGATAAAATCACACACGATGAAATCACTGCCGCTAAATTGACCTACGACAAAATGACCCATGATAAAATCACCCACAATAAAATAACCCTCGATAAATTTACCCACGATAAAATCACCTATGATAAAGTCACCCTCGTTAAAATCACTAACACTAAAATCATCTATGATAAAATCACCCGTGATAAAATCACCCTTGAAAAAATCATCCACAGTAAAATCACCCAAGACAAAATCACCCATGATAAAATCATCCATGTTAAAATCACCCACGATAAAATCACCCCCGTTAAAATCACCCATGATAAAATCACCCACGATAAAATTAGCTTCGATATAATCACCCTTGATTAAATCACCCACTATAAAATCACGCACTATAAAATCACCCTCGATAAAATCACCCATGATCAAATCACCCACAATAAAATCACCCTTGATAAAATCACCCACAATAAAATCACCCTTGATAAAATCACCCACGATAAAATCGCACACGCTAAAATCACCCATGATAAAATCTCCCCCAATAAAATCACCCACGATAAAATCACCTTCTATAGAATCACCCACGATAAAATCACCCATGATAAAATCACCCTCGATAAAATCACCCACGATAAAATAAGCAACGATAAATTCACCTACACTAAAATCACCTACGATAAAATCATCCATGATAAAATCACCCACGATAAAATCATGTAAGATAGCATCACCCTTGATAAAATCAGCTACTAAAAAATCTCCTACGATAAAATAAACCTCGATAAAATCACCCCCGTTAAAATCACCGTTGATAAAATCACCCACGATAAAATGACCCGTGATAAAATCACGCACAACAGAATCACCCTCGATAAATTCAGCCACAATAAAATCACCTATGATAAATTCACCCTCGTTAAAATCACTCACACTAAAATCATCCACGATAAAATCACCCATGCTAAATCACCCTTAATAGAATCATCCACGATAAAATCACCCACGACAAAATCACCCATGATAAAATCACCCACGATAAAATCACCCATGTTAAAATCACCCCCGATAAAATCACCCCCGTTAAAATCACCCATGATAAAATCACCCACTATAAAATCACCCACGACAAAATCACCCTCGATAAAATCACACTCGATAAATTCACCGATTATAAAATCATACAGGATAAAATCACTCTGGACAAAATCATCTTGGACAAAATCACCCACGATAAACTCACCCACACTAAAATTACCCATGATAAAATCACCCTCGATAAAATCACCCTCAATAAAATCACCCACGATAATATCATCCTCGATAAAGTCATCCACGATAAAATCACCCTCAATAGAATCACCCATGATAAAATAATCCACGATAAAATCACCGTTGATAAAATCACCCAGGATAATATCACCCTCGATAAAATCACGCACGATAAACTCAATGTTACTCACTTTTGTTGCAAAAGCTTTTCAAAACAATTTCAAAATCCCCTTATTGTTGTAATAGGGAGACCTTAAGTGTGAAATCCAAGGAGTAATTTAGGAGGCTTAGTTGATTCTTTTATGAATGAAATGAAATGTTGATGTAGGGGATGAATTATGAAGAATTTTGATGAATGAATAGTGGTATATAATGTTGTTTTGGTTGTGAATGAATGAATGATTTATGAAATGGATATAAAGCTCGAAGTAATATGATTTAGAAGGGGGTTTGCAATCTGGAATTGAACTATGTTAATGCAATGCAAAATAAATCCAAAAATCAGAATTCTAATCTATACAATGCAATGGAATGAAGGACTAATGTAAAGTGCAAAATCAGAGGTGAATGATGTAGAATGATGATTATACAGTGGAATGATAATTACA